>BPLQ01010874.1:0-14463 GCA_021605075.1 Caerostris darwini
TGTGTGTGTGTGTGTGTGTGTGTGTGTGTGGATTAATTACGGACTATGGAACTACGAAAATTTCAAAAAGCCATTTTTATCTACTACATTTCAACATCACATACTTAAAAAACTTTCTTCTCATTTGAGGAAAAATAGCGCTAGCCGAAAAATGCCAAAAAATTTAATAAATTTTTTTTGAATAACTAAGAAAGTAGAGCTCAATCTTATCCAATAATGTGCACAAATAAACATAGAGTAGCTCATTATCTTTTGCCAACAGAAAGACCTGTAAGTTAGTGAGGTCTTTATTTAAAGAAGTATAAAGATTAATTAAAAAGTTTTTATTGGTATGTATAAAAGCTTTACAATAAGTTTTTTGTAAAGTTTTATGCTTTTACAATGCTCGTATTTTCATTACAAAACACTTTATGTACACAAAAAAAAATTTCAATTCCTTCTATTAGCTCACACTCTCCCTATATATACATCGTTCAAATTCTCAATCGTTCATAAAATACTTTTGATTCATCCACTCAAGTTCAAATACATTTTTTTGAACTTGTAGTGGATGGCACTGGATGTTAACACAGTTTTTTCAAATATTAATTCAGTAATTAAATTTAATTAATTAATTTTAGTTTTTTTTTAATTTATGTTGCAAATATCTACCAATAGATGGTGCCAGATAAATTTAAAAAAATGAATGAAAATTACACTTTCTGCAATATAATGAAAAAAAATTAGGAATTGACTTTAAAAAAAATTATTTTGTTCTTACTTGTTCCTACATTAAATCTAATTTGTAACAAACTTCAGCACATGTATTATTATTTCAAATGTTGTCTAAGTTATCTATTTTAATTACAACTTCCTGAATATTTTTTTTTTTTTAATTTCTTGTAATATTTGATAATCTAAATTTCACCTTCAGTTACGAATGTGATTATCTGTTTATATCAAATTTGTGGTAAAGTTGGTAGTTCTTTAAATTGGAAAGTACTGTAATTGCCTCTTATTACTTGCAAGCATCACAAAATACAAGAGAATTACCTAAGATGCTACTGAAAAACTTCATTTTAGGTTGCAGACTCAGTATATTTAAAATACACAGTCCAGTTACATTAATGTGACCACCTGTCAAAAGCCAGAATAACCACCTTTGGCAGAGCGGACCGATTACAACTCGATCAAGGTAATTAATGATTGAAATGCTTTCCGATGCCCTAGGACATCCTTTATATACACTCCACTGCAATGTGCTGCCACCTGTCTTTTGTGATTGGTTATTTAACGTTGACGTCGAAAGTAGGGGATGGTCATATTAATGTGATTGGACTGTCTATATTTAATAGTATGTTCTAAATATTACAATATCCGACTCGTGGCTCAGTGCCAACTTCCGCCGCTGATGAGCATTAGAGCTGAGGTTCACTCCGCTTTGTTGCAGACACTGTTTCAAAAACCGAGGAGACTCGATGTTGTTTGTGATGTTTAGGATCTTGCCTCGTGAGTCGAACTACCTGGTGGAAATTTTCCATGTTTTCTCCCTTTACGATACGCAAATACAGGGTAGTTCCCCCTAAAAAAGTCCTCTCGGAAGGTACTGCCCTCCTTCTTCAGAAACACGGAGCCAAATCGGTACTCCATCATAAGAGAAGTTGTCCCTTCCCCTCCATCCATGAATAGATTACTCATGGGATGTCCGCCCCGCACTTCAGGACACTGAGGATGAATCACAACAACAAATATTACAGCTTTAGACGCACTGAAAGTTAAAGACTTTTTTTTCAATTCCTTCTATTAGCTCCCACTCTCCCTATATATATCTTGTTCAAATATTCAATCGTTAATAAAATGCTTTTTATTCGTCCACTCTAGTTCAAATACATTTTTTTTTTTTTAACTTGTAGTGGATGACACATGTTAATACAGTTTTTTCAAATATTAATTCACTCATTAAATTAATTAATTTTAGTTTTTTTTTAGATTTAAGTTGCATATGTTTACCAATAGAGTGCTCCATATAAACTTAAAAAAATGAATGAAAATTATTTATAAAGGACTTTCTGCAATATAGTGAAAAAAAAGTAGGAACTGACTTTAAAAAAAAAAATTTTATATTACTTGTTTTTTCTTTAGATCCAAAATGTTACATTTTCCTTACATTTATGTATAATGTATGCATAAATTAATCAGTAAAATTGATATACAAATGCTTAGTCTCCCCTTGTATATGAATCTAATAGAATGAGGAATAAATGATATATGAATCTAAATTCAGTGTGATTAATTTCTTCGTTTTTGAGAAAATTCCAAGTACGCCTTGTATACTATTCCTAACACTTTATACAGTACTTCTTGAACGATTATTTAATTCCATGTATGCTAAACAAATTCGGATCATGTTGTGTTCTGATCATAATCCTTGTATCCTCCCTACAATGTGGGACGGACATCTCACGAGTAGTCTACTCATAGATAGAGGGAAAGAGAGCAGCTTAAGTTGGGATGGAGAAATCTGACTTGGCTCTGTGTCGCTGAAAAAGGAGGGCAGTGCCTTCCGGGAGGACATTTGTAAGCGGAACTATCCCGCATTTGAGTATCATATGGGAGAAAACCCGGAAAACTTCCACCAGGGAGTCCGACTAAGGAGGCAGGATGCTGAACATCACAAATTCCATCGAGTCTCCTCGTTTTCTGAAACAATGTCTACAACAAACCGCCAGCGGATTGAACCACAGCTTTAATACTCACCAGCGGCACACGTTAACATTGAGCCACGAGTCAGACATTCGAATCATTAAAATATTTTTAGAAACAATTAAAAAATTGTCGTTAACAAATATTCAAAAAAAAATTTCAAAGCTTTCTAAGGTCCAGAAACAAGAGTCCGTAACCCGCCAAGGAGAGATCAGCACAGTAATTAAGAAGGAAATTGGCTAGAACTAAAAGCTGATTATGAATATCTCTTACCAAAAATAGTTTCATAATATTCACACTTTTTTTTAATCAATGTTACTTTTTCATGTAATGTGCCTACATGAAGTCATAGATTTTATTAATGAGCTAATTAAGCGATGCTTGTTTGTTATAATAAATTAAAAACTAACTTTATTGAATTTTTGAATGCTCATTAACCATGATTTTCTTACTGTAGCTTAAAAAAGTATTTTATTTTTGTACTCGATTATTTTCACATTCAAGACATTTTAGCACAGTTGTTATTTATTGGCAAATATTTATTTGATTATATCATTCGTACCTCTCTGATGCTCGGTGCCACAAGTTTCGGGTTCGAGGAGTCCCGGCGGTGCCATGGATGTTCGTAGTGGTTCGGAATCCACTTTAAATCGTAGGTCCCGGTCTAATATGACTACTACTACTACACCAATGAAGGTGAATACCTTTTCTAAATATTTCATTCTTTTTATCAATTGAAATTTTATATTTACCACTTTAAAAAAAATTTAATTAAAAACGTATAGTATGCTGACAATTTTATAGGATTATTGAATTTTGGTGATAAGTAAATATTTAATTCATAATAATTTTATATATTCATAATATATTTCATTCACATTTTCTTCATTTTTCAAAAGAAATATTCAAAAAAAAAATTTTCGTTTTATTTTAATATTTTTGAACAAGATTTTTTTCTAATTTAATTAAATAATAAAACAAAAGTTGTTTTTAAAAAAGCTTTATATCCTTTCCATTTATTAAATGTTCGTAAAATTATCAAATTTTAACTATGCAAAAAAATAATAATGATAATTTTTTTTTAAAAAACTAAATAAAATATTCATTTATTTATAAAATATTTATGTATTTTAAATATTGAAGTTAAAATATATAAATTTTAGTAGTTTTGAACAGAAAACATGATATAAAAAACAAAAATTTTCTACTGTACTTACTTGCTAGATCTTGTTCGTCTTCAATAAATAAAAAAAAACTACAATGTATGTTTATTAAAACTTTCTGTATCCTTTCGAAGGCATAACATTATAAATTTAAAATTATTAGTATTATATTGGATGCTTCAATTAAGAAAAATTTTGTTAACAATGTTGTTTTTTTCCAATGGCAAGTTTACAGGACAACAAATATCATAAAGAAATAAATACAAAGAGCAAAAAAGAAACAAATGACATCAGTTAATCCATCAACTTAAATCTGGCAGTCCAATAACGCTTCCGTAAAAAAATAGGAGGCAATGCAGATCAGGAAACAAGGTGAGACATATCCATTTCACCCTGGTTATCACACAGGAGACAGAGAAAATCAGGAGTCAGTTTTATTCTTTGAAGGTGTTTGCGGAGACAATCGTGACCACACAAAAGTCGTAGCAGTGCCACCGATTTCTCTTTGTGCTATTCAGGGATATCATGAATATGATAGTACCAGGGCTTGTGATTGTTTCTAGCTGCAACATCCTCAAAGAAGGAGCACCTAAGGGTCTTTTAATTATCCTCTCTCTTGTTTGGGGACAATCACCTGCATTCCACTGCAGAACTCTAAGAAACTATTAATTACCAATGTAATTGTTATTATTATTCTGGGATTTTATAAAATATGATAAACGAATAGATCAGTTTTTAATATCATTACTACAAACAAAGATAAAACCTCCAAAAATTCAATCACCTTATTGCAATGATTCTCAAACTGTGGGGCTCGGACCCTTTAGGGTGGAGGCGTGATAACACAAAATGCGGGCCCGAGCATATTGAAAAGAAAGTATTATTAAAATATTGATTTATTTACTGAAAGGAATGCAAAACAAAATATATTTCGACATAGTATAAAATTAAATACACATTTATACTGATACAATACACTCATAAACAAGATTGTATCAGTACTGCACAACGTATTTAATAATTAACTTAGCTGTGGTAAGTTAGAAACAAGTTCAATAATTATTAGTGACTTCTTTGGGCTTGTCTTTCAGATCAAAGTTTCTCGAAAGACGATTTTATATGAGAAATAATCACTGTGAATTCTATATTTAGTTTAGATCTATGTTTTGTCTTCAAAGCAGCTACAGCAGAAAATCCGACTTCGCAAAAGCAGAATGTTGAAGGTAGTAATAGTATACGAAATGATCTTGTCCACAAAGCACAAAACTTATCATCCGTCCATACTTAAAATTCAAAATGATATATTCCTATATTGTCTTTTGGTTTCACTGTTTTCTGCGAAATCTATGAAAATTTCCTCTTCGGCAGCTGGGAAATTTTCGGGAATATTTTGAAATGGATCCATAACCCACTAATGATTTGCTACCAAATTGTTTTCTGCCAAAAAATATTTTTTTAAATACTTTGCCAGCATGGCTAAATGATTTTCAAGAGTTACAAAAACAACTTTCATGTATTATTCTTCTACCTGGTAAATGTTAACATATTCATTTACATTTGCAATTATATTTTCATTTACATATGCAATTCCTTACACTTGTAAATTTTCATTTGCATTTACATTCATTCCCATCTCTAGGTTTTTTTGCTTTAAATTTCTGTTACACAATTCCAGTTTTATACAAAAGGCATTAGCTTTTTAACTCAAAAATATTAGTATGGAATTGAAAATTCAGGTATTTAATTACTCAAATATGTCAACCAAGTAGTTCAATTTTTTCACAAATAACTCAATTTTTTCACTTCTAGAAAAATGTCGATTTCATTTCTTAATTCATAAACACGTTGTAAAAATTTCCCATCCGTTAACCATCTCGGCTCGCAACAAAATAGAAACTCTGGAATGTTCTGCACGCACGTCTTTATAAGTATAACATATATTATATTTGTTACAGAAAAGATTCTTGATTTTTAGGGGTCTCATTTTTATATAATTTACGACTATTACAATCGTCGTTAGCACAATATTCAGAATTAAGACTAATTTCTTTGAAAACCAGATCTTCTTTGTGGATCAAGTGTCCAAACACACTGTGAAGATATTTGTTTCACAAGTGCTTGTATACATTGAAATTATCCAGACATCTAATGAACACCATCATTGCCCATTCCAACGCAATTTTTACACTCTATTTTTGCTTAGTTTATAAAATTATTTAAAATAGCAAATAGCGCGACTGCAGTTGCTTTGTGTTCTATAGGTTTGTCGAAATATAGTTTTCTCCTCACAAATCATCATGTTCGACAAATGGAAAAAATTTCTTATGAATGGATTTACAAACTGAAACTCCATTATTTGTATCAAAATATATTTGCAAAACATCGTCATTAATAAACTTCATTAAAAAACATTTTCCGTAGTTTACCATTTCCTAAGATTCTTCACTCTTTGGACTTTTTTCTTATATTTCTACTAAGAAATAGTAAGTCATTGCATCAACGAGCGCTCACCATCCTTCCTAACATATATATATATATATATATATATATAACAGGTGGACTGAAAAGTACGTAGGCTGACACATAGATGACGCTACTAGTATTAAATCCATATGATTGTTAGTTAGCCCGAACCTTCAAAAGACACGTGTATAAATTTTACAGCTGTTACATTATTTGTATGTGAGTTACAGCATTTTTAATGAAGTTATAGCATTTTTAGTGTTCATGACGGGCAGTACACTTGGCTGACTGTCGATTGGACTCCGGTGTGAAATGATGGAGCCATGTTTCATCCATTGTCACATATCGACGCAAAAATTCGGGTTTATTACGATTGAACAGCTCCAAACACTGCTTAGAATCATCAAATCGTTGTTGTTTTGGGTCGATTGTGAGCTTTGCGCGGCACCCACTTTGAACAGAGCTTTCGCATATCCAAATGTCCAACACGTTCCTTTGATATCTTTAGGGTCTCAACTATCTCAATCAACTTCCCTTTACGGTTATCGGAAATTATTTTGTGGACTTTTTTGATGTTTTCGTCGGTAACAGCCCCTTTGTGGCGTCCACTGCGTGCATTGTCCTCGGTGCTCATTTCGCCTCGTTTAAATTTAGCAAACCATTTCTCTACGGTTGATTTTCCTGGTGCGAAGTCCGAATAATGTTTATCAAGGCAAGCCTTGGCTTCAATAGTATTTTTTTGGACAAAAAGCAATGCTTTATTAACACACGAAATTCCTTTTTATCCATTTTTTCAAACTAACTAAAGTTGCTTCACTAAAAATGCTATAACTCACATACTAATAGTGCAACAGCTGTCAAATTTATACACGTGTCTTTTGAAGGTTAGTGCTAACTAAAAATTATATGGATTTAATACTAGTGGCGCCAGCTATGTGTAAGCCTACGAGCATTTCAGCCCACTTGTTATATATATATACAGGATCTCATAATTAATTACCTTTGCATTTTAATAAAAAAAATCTAATTTTATTAATTTCAACTACGTTTTACGAATTTCCTGGATAATACGTTTGATACACTGTTTTTCGTATATTTTGTATAAATTTTACTTTTTTTTTTATGTGCCAATTCAGTTATTGCGGCTCATCCTTTTCTATTTCTATTGATCTAATGATTTTCAGATTCGTATGCCGAGATCAAATCTCGAACAATTTTTTTTTCCCCCTTCTTTTTTTTAAGAGATTTGCATGGAGAGGGGGCGCTTCAGAGTTTTTATATTAAGAATATTATGATCGTTTTGTTATACAATTTGCGTGTCACGAATACCGATAGTGACTATTATTGAGCAAAATGGTCAAAATATCTGTCAGATATGTAACTTTTTGGGGAGGTTGCATTATTTAAATATAGAATATCCTTTTAATATTAACTTATTAACTATTACATATCATTTACAGAACCAGATTTAATTCAATTTATTTATGTTGTTTTGTTGTTGTTGTTGTTTCTTATCCCACTTGGCTGGCCAAGCCCACAAGCCCACATGGACTCATGATTGAAGGGGAAGGAAGCAGCTTCTGTTGTGATGGAGCACCCGTAGGTAGAAGCCTGACTTTTGCTCCGTGACGCTCTTACAGTCATAGAAGACCGGGACCTACGGCTTAAAGTGGATTCCGAACCACTACAAACATCCATGGCACCGCCGGGATTCGAACCCGAAACCTGGGGCACCGAGCGCCAGAGCGCTAGACACTCGGCCATTCAGGTCCCAAATCTGCCAACGGCACGCGGTGTTCCCAGGTGGTCACCCACCCAAGTACTGACCGCGCCCAATGATGCTTGACTTCGGTGATCTAACGAGAACCGGTATATTCAGCATGGTACGGCCGTTGGACTAATTTATTTATTATTATTATAATGTGTGAACATGATGTTGTCCTGGTTAGGGGTTCGTGGCGTAACCCAAAAAGTGCGGCAAGCAAATAAATACAACAATGGACAAATTTAAACATGGATACAACAATGGACAAATTTAAACATGGATACAACAATGGACAAATTTAAACATGGATACAACAATGGACAAATGTAAACATTGTTTAACGAATGTTAAACAATGTTTACATTTGTCACCATCATTAAGTAAAGCGATCTTTCACTGCGAAGGCCGAGCGGTGTGTCCATTTACATCAAACACCATCTTAAACACTTAGTAGAAAACGTTGAAATGTTTCCAAATCAAGATCAGGGGATTCACGTGTTGGTTGCAAACTTTAAAACAAAAGTACGTGTGGGCGTTTTATATGCAAAACCAGGATCGAGGGACGATGGCATTACCGGTTAATATTTGGTACCATTAAATGTTTGGTTGCTAGTTATTATTATTTGCATCACTCTGACAAATTAGACATTTTATCACCATCATTCTGAAATTATTTATAAAACACAATTATACTTCTAGACCGATAACTCGAAACTTGGCTACGCACAGGGTACGTGAAATATACTTTCTCTCGGGCATAGAGACTATAGATTAAATGTTTATCAGAGGGAAACCAGGTTGCACTTTACTTCCTCTCGAGTGGGAGTCTCGAAGCCTACTGGCCATTTCTCCTGAGTGCCACAGGGCGGTTCTCTTGCCAGTTTATAGAAGGAAGTACGGTTACAAAAGTAATAATTTTTATTTTGTATGTAATTATATATTTTATTTTATTAAAAATTTTAGGGTGAAAATTGCCTTCTTTTAATCGAATGTTGAATTCTCAATAATTATAAACTGTATTAAATATCCAGATGGAAAGAAAATACCAGTGGTAATGAATGCATCCTACCCATCAGCAAGTATCTGTTGCGAAACTTACGTGGAAAGAAAATTCTTTACATGGCGAAATTACAAAATGTACGTCGCCAATTGAATACAAATTTATAATATATTCAGATCATTTAACAATTCGAAGCAGTAGGATTCATCTTTCAATAGATTACAGGAAAACTGAATTTGAATAATATTTAAAAGCTTTTATGTGATTAAATGTACTTTTTAACTGTTGACTAAATAAGGCATTCAGTAAAAGCAATTAATATTCAGGTAGAAGACACACATTTTTAGTTCGCTCAGAGGAATATAAATTTTTCCCTGCGAGTGACAAATGTAGCATTGTACAGAGTAAAAAGGAGTTATAAAAAATGACTATCAAAGATGAAAATGCAGTAAATTATCACATTTTTTCAGCACATTCACTTTCCTAGTGAAGATATCGACCACTTTTAATAAAACGCACAAAATTGTCTATAGCCGATAGGCTTTGGACTTCAAATAGAAAAAAAGAAACGATAGCTATTGCCATCAAATCAACTTGTTAATATTTATGACCCACCAAAACTTTTATTGACTGTACCTGCCAACTCTTGCTAATAATGAATTTTTTGTTTCAAAATAAGGGAAGTAAGAAATTATTCCTTATTTTTATTTTAAAACATTTATTGAATGAATAAAATTTGATTCTCGTTAGATCACCGAAGTCAAGCATCATTGGGCGCGGTCAGTACTTGGGTGGGTGACCACCTGGGAACACTGCGTGCCGTCGGCAAATTTGGGACCTGAATGGCCGAGTGTCTAGCGCTCTGGCGCTCGGTGCCACAGGTTTCGGGTTCGAATCCCGGCGGTGCCATGGATGTTTGTAATGGTTCGGAATCCACTTTAAGCCGTAGGTCCCGGTCTCCTATGACTGTAAGAGCGTCACGTAGCAAAAGTCAGGCTTCTACCTACGGGTGCTCCATTACAACAGAAGCTGCTTCCTTCCCCTTCAATCATGAGTACATATGGGCTCGTGGGCTTGGCCAGCCAAGTGTGATAAGAAACAACAACAAACAACATAAAATTTGATTTTGAATTTCCATTGATCCTCCACATGCTGATGTTTTTTTTTTATTGGAATTGTGCACAAAACAATAACAAATTCAATTCACATAAAAACTAGAATGTCTTAATAATATTTTTTTTTATTTAGTGCTGTATTTTCTATTTAATGCTTAGCAATTTTTCATAGCTCATACATTATTATAGAAAAAAAAGTTGTTTGCCTTGGTTTGATATCATGCTTCAAAGTTTGTTTCTTGGTTTTGATTTACCTTGTAAAATATTAAAGATCCCTCTTGCAACCACCAAAGGATAATGTAGAATCCTTTTTGGTACACTAAGAATTTAATTTGTAAGCTGCCAAAAAATTTTTTGTTTAAAATGGACAATGGAATATCATAAAAGATCTAAATTATGCTAAAATCTTTCATTTCAGCATAATTTAGATACATCTTTTATGATATTCCATTGTGATTTTCAAAAAATTTATGTTAATTTAGAATTTTATCAATGTTGAATTTTCATCTTTTTAATATTAGATTTCCATTACAAGGTAAAATTAAATAATGTTGTATTTCAACACATACATTAATTACTTATAAATAATAAACGAATTTAATATTTAATATTATAATTACATAAATTATAATTTTAAAATTTAGTTTTCATATTTTGCTCATAAATAATTGAATAAAACATTCATATTTAATAAGTATTAAACTTAATTCCTGCTGTAACAGATGGCGCAACGTGTATTATTGTCATGTGAAACTGACAAGTACTTCATGTCAAACAGCTGTCATTAGGTTATGTTTAGTATGCACCATTTCATTTCTGATTGAACAGCAGAGCTTTAAACATGTTTAATTTGTAATGTATTGAAAAAAAAATTATCTTTGGACATGTTATTTTGGTGAAAAAAAATTTGCATGAAGTTTCAGTTTTCTATTTTAATTAGAAGGAGAATGCAATTGAAGCGCATCAAATTCTTATGGAAGTTTAAGAGGAACAAATACCAACTGAACAGAACTAGTCAAAAATGGTGGTTTTGATACGAAAATCAGCCGAAAAAAATTATGACGTGCTAAAGCCAAGTGAACCATTACTGCTATTAATACATTTGAGACGAGCATTGAAAAAAAGATATCCAGATTAGCAGGAAAGACACAGCAAATTCATTTTCAACATTAGAATGTTTGACCACATGTTTCGAAACAAGTCAAAGACTATTAAGAAACTCTTCGATGGAAAGTCCTATCCGACCTGTCATATTCTCCGATCATTGTTCTTATAATTTCCACTTATTTCAATTGATGTCGCATGGACGCATAAGAATAATTTGGTTTACTAGAAGAAGCAGAAAAATCTTATTTGCCTCAAGAAGTCCATAACTAATACATTTGTAAGCATTAAAAAAGTAGTTCTTGAATTTGTGGCAGACAAATTTGTGACTAAGTGGCGCTATTGGTAGTCTCTGGTGGTTATTACTTTGAAAATCTTGTCCATTAAATTCCTTTTATTATATTCTTTCCTCCGTTAAATTCCCTTCTTTTCAATAAAAACATATTTCTAGTGCTATCTGAGCCACTCGAGAGTTATTTCAGATAAAAATTGTAGGTTAATTAAATGTGACTCTGTAAAGGGAAAATGTATTGTCTTGCTATTTAAATACACTTTGATTAATGTATTGATGAATTTTTTTAATGAGTTAAAACCTTTTTTTAAGAAATATTCGCAAGAATTAAATTTAATACTTAATAATATGTTCATCATCATCAGTGGCGCAACAACCCCATGGTGGGCAAAGGCCGTGTGCTTGCTGGCAGATTTCTAGACTGCAGATGATTATTTTTACGCGGTAGAGTTGTCAGCCCTACGCTCTACGGTCATATTAGGTCGGGATCTACGGTTTAAAATGGATTACTACAACATCCATGACACCTCCGGGACTCGAACCCAAAACCTGTGGCACCGAGCGCCAGTCACTCGACCATTCAGGCTCCTAATAATATGATACTTAGTTTAATATTCAAAATATTCATATTTTTAAGAGAAGGAAGAGATTGAAAATCACTTATTTAAAGGTAAACTAAATTTGTGTTTGCTTCATTCACTTAACTAGTAAAAGTAAATGAAGGACATGATTTTAAATCGAGCTCTAGTCTAGGGAAAGAGACTTTCGGCTATTTACATAAGTAACACGCAATTCGACGTTCGTATTGCAAACGGAAGGGGGGAGAGTTTAGAAACGTAATTCGTATATTAAAAATAAAAACAAGCCATAACAAGTCTGATAAGAGTAATTAAAAAGCAGCAAATTATGCATGCATGCAATATATAATGCTAAGGAAAGAAAGAATGGAAGTGTCTATCAAGGACATTTTCTGCAAACTCAAGTGAGTTGTATATGTAGCAGGAATCATCTGGATCCATCTTTACACAAGTGGAAAAACTATGTGTAAGCTTGAAGTGTACAATGTATAGTGTGATGTATATACACCAAGAACTTGATATTAACCTAGTGTCGTTTCATTCACTCGAAAAGCTTATCAAAACACAGATCTGATTTGTAGGAAAAATTGGTAAAGGTCCAAAAAAAATATTACTACATGATCGGTATATATTTTACAGGTGAAGATAGTTCACTTGTCAATCAGCGGGTGCTTAGCAGCTATGTGTGGTAACAGGATGCCAAGTTTCATATCTTACTGTAATCAGGCACCTTAATATTTACCCTCGTAATGAACATTGTATCCCATCGATCATGCTATTTGGATATGCAAAACACACAAATACTGGGCATTTTATCAATGGAGTCATGTTCTCCACAGATGATAATCTTTTCGTTATCACAAAGAATTCTGAAATTATCTGAAAGAGATGGTCACGATGTTTCACCCCGTAGCTTTCTCTACTATCAAGTATGGTAAACTAAATACAATCATTTAGTTTTTTTAATATTTGCCCTGTAACAAATTTTTAATTATGAAGACTAACATTGTTCGTTGATTTAATTACAAAATTTGAAATATGGTACAACAAAAAAAAAATGTAAAAAAGGCAAATAAGATTATTAAAATTCATTATTATTATTGTTTCTGAATATTTAATTTTATTTTCTTTAAAATGAAAGCCTTTTGTCCCAAGACACCAAATGCAAAATTTGAATGAAATAAAAAAAAAATATTTTAAAAAATAGGATTCTTATGTGCAGTTAAATAATTTAAGAATCTATAGAAGAAAGAAAAAAAACAGCAATGAAATAGAAATTAAAAATTATATATCCCACACAATTAACTTTATATTATTTTAATTGAATAAATGAATTGATTTCCAACTGCAAATCTATTTATTTAATTCATATATATACTCCAATTTAGCGACAGCGAAGTATTGCCGGGTCCTCTAGTATTTAATAAAAGGTAGAATAACAATGCTTTAATGATATTGAGCTCATCAACAACAAATACGTTCCTTTAAAGCGATGGAAACATGATAGAACTTCATGTATTATTAATGATCCTATAGTAAATAATTTTGTAAATGTTGCAAGTACTTTAATAAAAAATTTATTTTACATATTATTTTACAAAAATTTACAGCAATATGATGAACTATAATTCACATGCAGAAATATTTTCTTTTACAATTATGGAAAACGCTAGATGATAGAAACTTAATGTTAACTTGGAGATAAGAACGTGAAGGAAAGAATGAAAATAGACTTCTGATTGGCTGAATTGTTGCGATTTGAGTTCGTAGTATCGTATCTGTTTGTCTACTGAAGTATAAAGATGAATTGTGCAGTAGAAAAGTAAATCAGTAGAAAGTAATTCAGTAAATAAGTAAGTAATTAGATAATAGTGCAGTACAAAAGTACAATGGATCCTTCCCCAGGTGCAACTTGTCCTGAGATATTCTTTGGGCATTAGGTTTCTTTATAGACAATAACCTTCGGGTCGTAGGTATAGTAATAGTCATGTTGAAAAGTGAGAATATGGATATAACGAGAACCTTTTTTTTTATTTATTTAAATCTTAAAAACATATAGAATGCTTTTGGAGGAACGATTTTAGGAATGACTATAATCCCCAGATAACATCCAATAGATGCTTTTGAAAGAATTAGTACTTTAATTTCAATAACTTTTCAGTTTGTTTATCTGTATTATGGAGACTATTGCAGATATCTTATTATTACGGGACATTTATTTGTTGCACTTTCTTTTCAGCTGACAATCATTTATATCTATCTTTTAAAATCACTCTTTCGATGAAATCTTATTTTTGATTC
>BPLQ01010876.1:0-101404 GCA_021605075.1 Caerostris darwini
TGATAGAAATCAGGTAAAATCCAGTGTTATCAGAATTCCAGTGCTATCAACAAAATATTTGTTATATTTTAAAAGTATAAGAAAAATAAATATATCTTTAAGTTATTTAAAAATATTAAAGGTGATTAAAATTATATATTGATAAAGGTTAAAAAAGTATTATATTGTCACTAAAATGAACAAAAAGAAATTTTGAAAGCCTATTTTTGGCCAAAAATCAGAAATTTCGATCAATGAAGTTAAATCAATCTGTATCAATCAATATATATATACATTGTTCCATGAAACGCAAAGAAATTTGTCACTTTGTGCCTTCCATCTCTTGTTATTCTCTTCTATGGGTCATACACACACACTAGAAAAATTATATTTGTTTCCGTTTTTGCTTTGTTTGGATTTAATGGATCAAGAACAGCCTGGGTTGCATTTCGAACGCCAGGAGCCAGATATGAGAGCTGAGCAAAAACCTGACACCTGCTTAAAATTCCATGTCGCGTGTCGTAAATAGGGAATTTTAAATTTAATGCCCGAAGACATAGCCTCTGCCAGGTTGAGGCAGGCCTCACATAGGGGCGAGTGCGGAGTGACTGATCATACGTTGTTGGTCAATAACCGTAATCTTTTAAAACTGTGGTTTACAAAGTATACTGGAGAAGATATGCGTGGCTGTTTCTCTTCCATTGTATGGTGAAAAAACTTTGAGTTCGTTACGTCTTTGCCGAGTCAATGATGAATGATTTTGTTCAAAATACCAGACATGTCGGAGAAAAAGATAAAATTAAATATATAGAGCTTTGGGGCTGCTGCAGGCGCACCGACCAAAATATCAACATCATCTTCTAGCAGGGTGGCCAAGCCCAAAATGATCTTGCAGGGCCACTTTTGGAAATTTATCAATGCTCCTCCGGGCCGCATGTAAAATGCCGCATGTTAAATCAAAATTCATTTTTCTCAACATTTCAACAGTTACTTTTAAGTTTAGATATACGAATGCGCACATAAAGGTTTTAACACACATTGGTTTTACTACTTTGACCATTATAGAATAAATATATTTTTGTGGAGATGTGATAGATCTCTCACAAATGTTTAAGGCTGGCCACCCCTGTTCTAACCCAATTATTCCATTGCCCTTCCTTTAGGCAACCCATTAAAAACTCGTAATACAATTTTCAGACCGTAATCCTGACACCAAATCCTTTGAAAAGGGGAGTAACTTTTCTCTCTTCATTAGCCTTTGCGGCGTAAAGGCCGCGCGATTTTTTAATCACAACGGAAGGCGCGCGTGCGGTGATACTGAATTTCATTCCCCATTGTTGGGCTCCGTAGATTTGTGGCACAGCTCGGGAAGGAAGGAGTGACTGTCACACCAGATGTCGCGTGTCAAGCTGAATGGACGAAAGGGATCGGACCGTGTAAGAGGCTAAAATTGAGAGAGGTGTATTCGAAGATGGCATGTGTATTAAAAGGATGTTCAATATACTGTGTCTCAATTAATTGCTTCTTGGTTACATTGCACTAAATGTTGGCGTGCCAATGAAGAAGTCTTTTATAATTTCGAAGGAAATACACTAAACTCTTTAATTATTTTTAATTATGATTTTTTACATCAGTTGTTAAAGAATGATTAAATTTATTTTCAATAGTCCAAAGACGTATTCTGAGATATCAAAAAATCCATAAAATTTCGATTTTCGTAATATAACAATAAATTTAAACAAAATCCTAAAGCGTGATAAAATGTTTCCAAGATAAAAGCAATCATATTCTTTAAAGAATCATTTGTCTAATTTAATCCTTGGCGCCTATTCTCCGGTGCAAATTAAATTTCGACTTCTAACGTGATTTATTCTAAGGAATCGTTTTAAAACCTTCCTTCCGTACGCTACTATAATATGGGACTACATTAATCCAATAACAGAGAATATTCTCGCATCTCTAAATCAGTTTGAAAACAATCTTTCCTTATTTAACAAAGAGATTCAGCTTTGTTTTCACAAGAGCAAACAAACATGTTTAAAGCGGAGATGATAAAAATTGTTCTTCGCTCGCACCATGGAATTCAACTACAAATGCACACGCTTTGATTTGAGACTTCTTTAAACAAAGAGCAATTTTTGCATTTTCTGCATAAAAGGCAATTCTGTTTTCGGGCCTTTCATCCTCTTTTCTTTAAAGACCCGACAGCGTATTTAAAAGTCTTATAAGCTTAAATGGAATTTTCAGCTTCACCTTTTTTTTTTTTTTTTTTTTCTCGGCATTTTCTTTCTTGCAACTAGTGAGGAACGTGTTGGAACTTAAGAGATTTCCAAAAAATATGCAAATGAGGTTACAATGGTCCCCTCGAGGGAAAAAATAGATGCCTCCTTCAATGAAAACACAAAATTTTTGTTTGCGATTATTTATATATATTTTTTTTAATTAAGGCAGTCTCGCTTTTAATCTCACTGTTCCTTATATGTAATCTAGTCCTAATTAATTTCAATAAAATAAAAAAATTAATATAAATATATATTCTTGTGTGATTTGTTTGATTTTAAATTATATAACACTAAAAAAAAAAATAATAAGCATAACAAAAGTCTTTTGGGTAGGTAATATTTTAATAAAATCCTGTTATTAATGAAAAAAAGGATTTTTTTACTATTATTTTCTTTTGTCTAGAAATAGTGTAACAAAAGATATTGTAGCAAATGTAAGTAATTAGAGAGAATACAAATGAAATCATGATTTTATGAATTTTTTTGACAGCGATGGGATGTGTTGTAGTCATATGAGATCGGTACCTACGGCTTAAAGTGTATTCAGAACAACTACAAACATCTATGGGAACTACGGTACTTGAAACCTGCGGCACCTAGCTCCAGAATGCTGGATACTTGGTCATTCAGGCCGAACTTGCAAATGATAGGCACCCGGTTTAATGTGAATATCACCACTACATCACACCACATCAGTGTGCCTAGAGCTGAGTTGCCCCTGTACAGTTTGGAATGATGTGTTCTGATTTGGCTCTGTGATGTTCTACGGTCATGTGAGACCGTGACGCCATTTAGAACCATTGCAATTCACAGCACCACAAGTATTCGAACCGGAAACATGTGGCACCGAAAGCCACTGGGGTAGACACTGAGCCATTCAGGAACACATGGTTTAATATGGGTATAGACCATTGGACTTACGGCTGAGAAGAAAGCTAAAAAAAATATATCTCCTGTCTCGAAATCTGCCAGTATATAGAGAGTTTTGACCCTCCCTGGGGGTCAGTTGTGCCAATGTAGAAGTCTAATTTTTATTTTTATTTCTATGGTTATACACTAAAATTTTTAACTACTTTTATTGTTGTTTGTATATTAATCATTAACAAATCGTTAAATTCATTTCCAATAGTCCAATAACAACTCATGGGAGTTAAAAAAATCGTTAAAATTCAGATTTCAGTAATATAATTCTAAATTTAAATGATATCCTAAAACACGATAAAATGTTTCCAAGAAAAAAAACAATCATATTCTTTAAAGCCTCGTTTGTCAAATTTAATCCGTGGTGCATATTCCCTAGTGGAGATTAAATTTCGACTTCTACCCTGATTTATTCTAAGAAACTTCATAAATCTTTATTTTAAAATCTTTTTTGTTTACACGACTATAAAAATTGACTGCATTAATCCAATAACAGTGAATGTTCTTGCATCTCTAAATCAGTTTCCAAACAACCTTTTCTTATTTAACAAAGAGGTTCCGCTGACTTTTCACAAGAGCAAACAAACATGTTTAAAGCGGAGATGATAAAAATTGTTCCTCGCTCGCACCATGGAATTCAACTACAAATGCACACGCTTCGATTTGAGACTTATTTAAACAAAGAGCAATTTTTGCATTTTCTGCGTGAAAGGCAATTCTGTTTTTGGGCCTTTCATCCTCTTTTCTTTAAAGACCCGGCAGCGTATTTAAAAGTCTTATAACCTTAAATGGAATTTTCAGCTTCATCTTTTTTTTTTCCTTTTGCACGACATTTTCTTTCTTGCAACTAGTGAGGTGTTCTGACGATGCGTGGAACTTAATAGATTTGCGAAAAATATTCAAATGAGGTTACAATGGTCCCGTCGAGGGAAAAAAAAGATGTATTTTTCGAAGAAACCAAAAAAAAATATTTGTTTGCGTTGATTAAGAAAAAAAGGTTTTTCAATTAAAACAGATTTGTTTTTAATCTCACTGTTCCTTGTATGTAATTTAGTCCTAATTAATTACAATTAAATAAAAAATTAATATAGATATATATTCTTGTATGATTTGTTTGATTATAAATTATGTAAAATTTAAAAATAAATTAAGTCTTAAAAAAGTCCCTTGGGTAGGGAATATTTTAATAAAATCATGTGATTAATGAAGAAAATAAATTGAATTACTATTATTTTTCATTTGTATACATCTCAGAGTAACAAATAGAATTTTTGCAAATTTAAGTAATTAGGGAGAAGATAAATGAAATCATGATTTCTTTTAAAATATTTACCCCTCTATAGTAATGATCCATGAATTAATTACCATACAATATGCCAACAAGTATTTGTTAATATTTTCTACGTTCTTTAGCTCTTAAAAATGCTAATATGCTAAATAAAATAACTTTTGATATATTTTATATTTTTTAATTGGATGCAAATCTGTCTTAGAATTTTCTTTTCAATCATTTACAAACATTTGCTTTTTTTTATGGTCAATACAAAGGACTTTTTTAGTTTTAGTGAAATAATAAAAAGACTTAATATGATTCATAAGCTGTATTTTTAAATTGAGACAGAAATTTACCTTTTGATCATATATATATATATATATATATATACCTTTTGACCATATGGTTTCTTATTCACCTTCTTACATAATTTTTGGATTGTCACTCTAGGGTCAACTTGTGCACATTTTTTGACTAATTAGATCAGGACCTACTGTTTAGCGTTGATTTCGGACCACTACAAACATCCAAGGCACCGCAACTATTCGAACCCGAAACCTGTGATACCAAACGCTATTCACTCAGCCATTAGTCACATATGGTCTAATATGGCTTTATAGCTTTGGACGTAGGGCTGACAAGAAAGCTAAAAAGAAGATATCTTTTGACTCGCAATCCGTCAGTAGATAGAGGGCTTTGCTCACCATGGGGTTGTTGTGCCGCTGTCTTATTGTATTTTTATTTCAAAGAAATATAATAAGATTTTTAATTAGGTTTTTAGCATACATTTTTAAGCAATCATTAAATTTATTTTCAATAGTCCGATCACTTCTACTGATCATTAATCTAATCATTAATAATAAATTATTGATCTAATCATTAAAATTATTTTCAACAATCTGCTAATATCTACTGATCTGAGATAAAAAATTTTTAAATTGTTCATTTCAGAAATACAACCATAAATTTAAACAAAATTCTAATACATTATACAATGTTTCCAATATAAAAGCAACCATATTCTTTAAAGCCTCATTTGTCTAATTTAATCCATGACGTATATTCTCTGGTGCAAATTAAGTTTCGACTTCTAACCTGATTTATTCTAAGAAACTTCATAAATCTATGTTTTAAAACCTTCTTTCCGTACACTACTATACATTTTGACTGCATTAATCCAATAACAGTGAATATTCTTGCATCTCTAAATCAGTTTCCAAACAATCTTTTCTTATTTAACAAAGACATTCAGCTGAATTTTCACGAGAGCAAACAAACACGGTTAAAGCGGAGATGATAAAAATTGTTCCTCGCTCGCAGCATGGAATTCAACTACAAATGCACACGCTTCTATTTGATACTTCTTGAAACAAAGAGCAATTCTTTCCTTTTTTTGCGGAAAAGGCAATTCTGTTTTCGGGCCTTTCCTGCTCTTTTCTTTAAAGACCCGACAGCGTATTTAAAAGTCTTATAAATGGAGAAAATGGAGATTTCAGTTACATTTTTTTCTTTTTCCTCGCAACTAGTTAGGTGTTCTTACAATGCATGGAACTTAAGAGATTTGCGAAAAATATTCAAATGAGGTTACACTGGTGCCCAGGAGGGAAAAAAAGATGTATTTTTCAAGGAAAAAAATTGTTGTTTGCGTTGAATTACAAAAAAAGAAAAAAAGTTTTTAAATGAAGACTGATTTGTTTTTAATCTCGTTGTTCCAAGTATATAATCTAGTCCTAATTAATTACAATTATATATAAATATATATATATATATATATATATTCTTGCATGATTTTGTTTGATTATGAATTACATAACAGTAAACAAACTAATCCTAACAAAAGTCCCTTGGGTTGGAAATATTTTAATATGTAATTAATAAAGAAAATAAATTTAATTACTATTATTTTTCCTTTATATACAAATCAGAGTAACAAAAGGTATTTTTGCATATATAAGTAATCAGAGAAAGGATAAATGAATTAATAAAGTCTTTATTTTTTTTCTTTTCCAACAAAGATCTAGTAATTAATTACCATATAATATTTGTTATTATTTTCAGCATTTTTTTAACTCTTAAATATGCTAATATGTGTTCTTACTTTTCTTTATAAAATTTAAAAAAAAAAAATTTTCATACATATTTTATTTTTTCATTTGTATGCAAATATGTGTAAATATTGTTATTTTATTCATTAAAAAACATTTGCTTATTTTTTCATGGTTATCACAAAGCACGTTTATAATTTTAATGAAAGAGTTTATAGTTATTTTTCGAAATTCATACAATATTTCGCAATGTTAACAAAACTTAACATCGTATATAAACTGTATTTTTAAGCCTTTGGATCATATAATTTCTTATTCAGCTTCTTGAATAAGGTTTGGTTTGTAACTCTCCTGCTCAGAGATTATAAATCTATAAAATGCAGCAGTAATGTAACCCTAAATTTAAACAAAATTATAATACACGATAAAAAGTTTCTAACATAAAGCAGTAACATTCTTTAAAGCCCCATTTGTCAAATTTAATCCTTGACTCATATTCTCCAGTGAAATTTAAATCTCGACTTCTAACCTGATTTATTCTAAGAAACTTCATAAATCTTTATTTTAAAACCGTCTTTCCGTACACTACTGTAATTTTTGACAGCATTAATCCAATAACAGCGAATATTCTTGCATCTCTAAATCAGTGTACAAACAATCTTTTCTTATTGAACAAAGAGATTCAGCTGAGTTTTCACGAGAGCAAACATCACGTTTAAAGCGGAGATGATAAAAATTGTTCCTCACTCGCACCATGCAAATCAACTGCAAATGCACAACTTTATTTGATACTTCTCTAAACAAAGAACAATTTTTGCATTTTCTGCATAAAAGGCAATTCTGTTTTCGGGCCTTTCATCCTTTTTTCTTTAAAGACGCGACAGTGTATTTAAAAGTCTTATAAGCTTAAGTGGAATTTTCATCTTTTTTTATTTTTTTATTTTTCCTCGACATTTTCTTTCTTGCAACTAGTGAGGTGCTCTGACAGTGTGTGGAATTTAAGAGATTTGTGAAAAATATTCAAATGAGGTTACAATGCTTCCCTCGAGGGAAAAAAAAGATGCCTTTTTCAAAGAAAACAAAAACTTTTGTTTCCGTTGATTTACAGAAAAAAAAGTTTTTTAAATTAAGACAATCTTGTTTTTAATCTCACTGCTTCATGCATGTAATCTAGTCCTAATTAGTTACAATTAAATAAAAAAAATTCTATAAATATATATTCTTGTAGGATTTGCTTGATTATAAATTACATGACAGTAAAAAAAATTATGACAAACAAAATTCCCTTCTGTAGGGAATATTTTAATAAAATCCTGTTATTAATGAAGAATATTTAATTACTATTATTTTTCAATTGTATACAACTCATAATAACAAACGATATTTTTGCAAATTTAAGTATTTAGGGGGACGATGAATGAAATCAAGATTTCTTTTAAAATATTTTTTCCTTTACAATAATGATCCATGAATAAATTACTATATAATATATCAACAAGTATTTGGTATTATTTGTGACATTCTTTAGATTTAAAAAAAATGCAAATATGTGTTCTCATTTTTTATATAAAGTGAAATAAAAGGATTGTTAAAATATATATAAATTTTTCATTTCTATGCAAATTGTGTTAATATTTTTATTTTAATAACTAACGAACAAATTCCAATTTTTTTGTGCTTGTTGAAAAATATCTGTAGAATTTTAGTGAAATAGTTTATAGTCATTTTTCTAAATGCATATAATATTTCACAATTATAACAAGACTTAATATGATTTATAATCAGTATTTTTAAAGTTTTGATTATATAACTTCTTATTCATCTTATTGCATAAGGTTTGGTTTGTTGTCTTATGGTCATTTTGTGCACACTTTAGGCTAATTAGACCGGGACCTACAGTTTAACATGGACAACAAACTACAAATAGCAACTACACACATCCATGGAATCGAAGGGAATCGAACTCGAAAAATGTGGTACCAAGGGCTAATTACTCAGTCATCAGCCCCACATGTTTTAATATGACTTTAGAGCATTGGACATAGGGTTGAAAATAAAACTAAAAAGAAGATATAATCTATTTCGAAATTTGCCAGTAAACACAGGGCCGTGGGCGAAAAATAAGTCTTGTTGTATTTTTATTTCTAAAGAAATATTATAATTAATTCGACTTCTTCTTTCGATTAACGAAAATTAAATTTCGACTTTTACCCTGATTTATTCGAAGAATATTCATAAATCTTTAAATAAAAATCGTCTTTTGTACACTACTATGAACTTCGATTGCATTAATCCAATAACAGCTAATATTCTTACATCTCTAAATCAGTCTTCAAACAATCTTTTCTTATTTTACAAAGAGATTCAGCTGAGTTTTCACGAGAGCAAACAAACATGTTTAAAGCGGAGATGATAAAAATTATACCTCTCTGGCACCATAAAAATCAACTGCAAATGCACATGTCTCTATTTGATATTTCTTTAAACAAAGAGCAATTTTTGCATTTTCCGCGTAAAAGGCAATTCTGTTTTCGGGCCTTTCATCCTCTTTTCTTTAAAGACCCGACAGCGTATTTAAATGTCTTATAAGTTTAAATGGAATTTTCAGCTTCATCTTTATTTTATTTTCTTTTTCCTCGACATTTTCTTTCTTGCAACTAGTGAGGTGTTCTGGCAATGCGTGGAACTTAAGAGATTTGCGAAAAATATTCAAATGAGGTTACAATGGTCCCTCGAGGGAAAAAAATATGTATTTTTCAAAGAAAACACAAAAACATTTGTTTGCATTGATTTAAAAAAATATATATTTTTAAATTAAAGCAGACTTGTTTTTAATCTCTCCATTACATGTATGTAATCTAGTCCTAATTAATTACAATTAAATAAAAAAATAGTATAAATATAAGTTCTAGTATGATTTGTTTGATTATAAATTATATAGTAAAACAGTAAAAAAAATAATTAAACCAACAAAAGTCCCTCGGGTAGGGAATACTTTTAATAAAATCATGTCCTTAATGAAGAAAATAAATTTAATTATTATTATTCTTTTGTATACAAATCAGTGTAACAAAAGGTATTTTTGCAAATATAAGTAATTAAGGAAAAAATGAAAGCAATCGTGATTTTTTTAAAAATATTTTCCCCTTTATAATAATATTAAGGGGATATTTTGGTCATAATTAATTACCATATAATATATGAACAAATATTTGTTAATTTTTTTCGACATGCTTTAGAATTTAAAAATGCTAACATTTGTTCTTACTTTACACTATTAAGTTTAATTAAAATGGCTTTTCATGTATTTTTTAATATTTCATTTTTTAAATTTGCGTAAATAAAATTTTTATTTTAACCCCTTAACTGCCGTCGGCGTATATATACGCCTCACTCAACCGATGCGTTCCCTGCCGCCGGCGTATATATACGCCTTTCCGAAGTACGATCCTTTGCATTGCGCTGCTATAAAGAAAACTGTTCCCACGGTATTGGAATGCCACAAAATGACCTTGACAATGTTTGAAACGGATTTTATTATTTCGGAGAAAAGGGATAGGGTATTGGCAAAGGGGATGTTTCTGAAACGGTGAGTCATAGCTGTGCAATTTTTGCTTCTGTTTCTGTTTGAGTAGGTCGTGCTTTTTTTATTCTTCTTTTGCTTCCGTTTCGTCGATAAACCAGCTATCAATGCAATGAATGTGATTTTGGTTTATGTGACTTGGTTTATAAAAAACAAGTTTAGACATTTTTAATAAATAGTTATTTCTCCTATCATATTTTACATATGAAACAATAAAGAATTCTTGTTTTAGGAAGTATCACACAGCAGATAAGTTCTAACATCTGTTTTATTACACTGTTATTCTATACTTTAAATTTAAAATTTTTGTTTTTTTTACATTTTATTTTTTCTGTGAAAGTAAAAAGGTTTTATGTTGCAAAACGCACTTCTTTTTTTCCTCCAATAAATCGCATAACTACGCGCGCCTGTATGAAAAACGGTGGCACTGGGGAGCGCATCTCGTAAGTTTTCCTCGGCAGGTAAGGGGTTAATCTTTAAAAAACGTTACTTATTTTCTCATGTTTATTACAAAGCATCTTTATTATTTTAGTGAAATAGTTTATAGTCATTTTTCAAAACTCATATAATATTTCACAATATTAACAAGACTTAATATGATTCATAAACTATATTTTCAAACGTTTTGATCATATAATTTCTTGTTCACCTTCTTGCATAACGTTTACTTTATTGTTCTGCGGTCATTTTGTGCACACTTTAGGCTAATTAGATCCAGACCTACAGTTTAACGTGGATCCATTGACACATACATTACATCTATCACTACAAACATTCATGGCACCACCCGTATTCGAATCCGAAACCTGTGGTACCGAGTGCTATTCGTTCGGCTATCAACCACACATGGTCTACTGTGACTGTAGTTCATTAGACGTAGGGATGACAAGAAAGCTAAAGAGAAGATATCTCTTATGTCTCAAAATCCAACAGTAAATGGATGGTTTGGCCCGCCATGGGGCTGTTGTACTAATGAAGTAGTCTTATTGTATTTTTATTTCTAAGGAAATACATTAAAATTTTTAATTACCTTTGATGATGATTTTATAATAATCGTTAGGCAATCATTACCTTTATTTTCAATAGTCCTATAACATCTTCTAGGAGATAAAAAATAATCCTTAAAATTTAGATTTCAGTAATATAACCATAAAATTAAGCAAAATTGTTAAACTCAATAAAATGTTTCCAATATAAAAGCAATCATCATCTTCAAAGCCTCATTTGTGTAATTTAATCCGTGGCGCATATTCTCCAGTGCAAATTAAATTTCGACTGCTAACATGATTTATTCTAAGAAACTTCATAAATCTTTGCTTTAAAACCGTCCTTCCGTACACTACTATAAACTTCGACTGCATTAATCCAATAACAGCGAATATTCCTGCATGTCTAAATCAGTTTCCAAACAACCTTTTCTTATTTAAAAAAGAGGTTCAGCTGACTTTTCACAAGAGCAAACAAACATGTTTAAAGCGGAGATGATAAAAATTGTTCCTCGCTCGCAGCATGGAATTCAACTACAAATGCACACGCTTCGATTTGAGACTTCTTTAAACAAAGAGCAATTTTTGCATTTTCTGCGTAAAAGGCAATTCTGTTTTCGGGCCTTTCATCCTCTTTTCTTTAAAGACCCGGCAGCGTATTTAAAAGTCTTATAAGCTTAAATGGAATTTTCAGCTTCATCTTTATTTTCTTTTCTTTTTCCTCGGCGTTTTCTTTCTTGCAATTGGTGAGGTGTTCTGACAATGCGTGGAACTTAAGAGATCTGCGAAAAATATTCAAATGAGGTTACAATGGTCCTCTCGAGGGAAAAAAAAGATGTATTTTTCAAAGAAACCAAAAAACATTTGTTTGCGTTAATTTATAAAAAAAATTTCTCAATGAAGACAGATTTGTTTTTAATCTCACTGTTCCTTGTATGTAATTTAGTCCTAATTAATTACGATTATATAAAAAATTAATATAAATATATATTATTTGTTTGATTACAAATTATGTAAAAGTAAAAAAAAATTAAGGCTTAAAAAAGTCCCTTGGGTAGGGAATATTTTAATAGAATCATGTGATTAATGAAGAAAATAAATTTAATTACTATTATTTTTCATTTGTATACATCTTAGAGTAACAAATGGAATTTTTGCAAATTTAAGTAATTAGGGAGAAGATAAATGAAATTATGATTTCTTTTAAAATATTTTCCCCTCTATAGTAATGATCCGTGAATTAATTACCATACAATATGTCAACAAGTATTTTTTAATATTTTCGACGTTCTTCAGCTCTTAAAAATTCTAATATGTGTTCATAACTTTACATTATAAAGTTTAATTAAAATAACTTTGATATATTGCTTATTTTTTCATTTGTATGCAAATCTGTGTTAATATTTTCTTTTCAATCATTTGCTTATTTTTTTATGGTCAATACAAAGAACTTTTTTAATTTTAGTGAAATAATTTTTAGTCATTTTTTAAAACGCATATAATATTACACAATGTTAAAAAGACTTAATATGATTCATAAGCTGTATTTTTAAATTAAGACAGACCTTTACCTTTTGATCATATGTACACTCAAGAGCCAAAACATTATGACCACCCCTACATTTTGCAATGAACTCGCCTGGATGACGTGGAAGGCACGTGATCAGGGGGAAGTGGTATTTAACTGCTGCTGGAGAGTCTGAAGAACCATTCTTTCACTTACTTCTGTGTGTGATGGGAAAGGCTGCGGATCTAAGCGACTTTGATAGAGGGCAGATTGTAATGGCTCGAAGGCTCGGAACAAGTATTTCCGAAACTGCACGACTCGTGGGTTGTTCGCGATCTACAGTTGTTAGTACTTATGCAAAGTGGATGAATGACGGTGAAACCAGCAGTAAACGACATGGTGTTGGACGTCCATACGCTATAAAAGAAAAAGGTAGTCGGAGACTGTCTCGCATGGTGAAGCTAAACCGGAGAAAGACAGGGGCTCAGCTGAAAGCCGAATACAATGCAGGGCCAAGTAGAATAGTATCGGAGCACACTGTTCAGCGAACACTGTTGGATATCACCAATTCGCAATATCTCGGTTTTGCGTGACCGTTGCTTAAACATCTGGTACAATCTGTCTCCGGCCATCTACCACGGACTTGTGGCATCCATGCCAAGGCGGGTAGAAGCTGTGATGCGCTCCAAAGGAGGGCCAACTCGTTATTGACAGGTGGTCATAATGTTTTGGCAATTGAGTGTATATATAAGTACCTTTTGACCATATGATTTCTTATTCACCTTCTTAGATAATTTTTGGATTGTCACTCTAGGGTCAATTTGTGCACATTTTTGACTAATTAGATCAGGACCTACTGTTTAGCGTTGATTTCGGACCACTACAAACATCCAAGACACCGCAGTTATTTGAACCCGAAACCTGTGATACCAAACGCTATTCACTCAGCCATTAGTCACATATGGTCTAATATGGCTTTATAGCTTTGGACGTAGGGCTGACAAGAAAGCTAAAATGAAGATATTTTTTGACTCGCAAACCGACAGTAGATAGAGGGCCTTTGCTCACCATGGGATTGTTGTGCCACTGTCTTATTGTATTTTTATTTCAAAGAAATATAATAAGATTTTTAATTATGTTTTTTGCATACATTTTTAAGCAATCATTAAATTTATTTTCAATAGTCCGATCACTTCTACTGATCATTAATCTATTCATTCATAATAAATAATTGATCTAATCAATAAAATTATTTTCAACAGTCTGGTAACATCTACTGATCTGAGATAAAAAAAATTTAAAATTTTTCATTTCAGAAATACAACCATAAATTTAAACAAAATTCTAATACATGATACAATGTTTCCAATATAAAACCAATCATATTCTTTAAAGCCTGATTTGTCTAATTTAATACATGACATATATTCTCTGGTGCAAATTAAGTTTCGACTTCTAACCTGATTTTTTTCTAAGAAACTTCATAAATCTATGTTTTAAAACCTTCCTTTCCGTACACTACTATACATTTTGACTGCATTAATCCAATAACAACGAATATTCTTGCATCTCTAAATCAGTTTCCAAACAATATTTTCTTATTTAACAAAGAGATTCAGCTGAGTTTTCGCAAGAGCAAACAAACAGGTTTAAAGCGAGGAGATGATAAAAATTGTTCCTCACTCGCACCATGCAAATCAACTGCAAATGCACAACTCTATTTGATACTTCTTTAAACAAAGAACAATTTTTGCATTTTCTGCGTAAAAGGCAATTCTGTTTTCGGGCATTTCATCCTCTTTGCTTTACAGACCCGACAGCGTATGTAAAAGTCTTATAAACTTAAATGGAATTTTCAGCTTCATCTGTTTTTTTCCTCGACATTTTCATTCTTGCAACTAGTGAGGTGCTCTGACAATGAGCGGATTTTAAGAGATTTGTGAAAATTATTCAAATGAAGTAATAATGGACCCGTCGAGGGAAAAAAAACATGTGTTTTTCAAAGAAAACGAAAAACATTTGTTTACGTTGATTTACAAAAAAAGTTTTTAAATTAAGATAAATTTGTTTTTAATCTCACTACCCCGTGTATATAATCTAGTCGTAATCAATTACAGTTAAATAAAAAATTAGTAGAAATATGTATTGTATGATTTGTTTGATTATAAATTACATAACAATACAAAAAGTAGCCTAACAAAAGTCCCTCGGATAGCGAATATTTTAATAAAGCCTTTTATTAATGGGGAAAGCAAATTTAATTGCTATTATTATTCATTTGTATACATAACCGAGTAGCAAAAGATATTTTTGCAAATTTAAGTATTTAGGGAAAAGATAAATGAAATCATGACTTTTTAAAAATATTTTATCCTTTATAATAATACTCCGTATATTAATTATCATATACTATGTGAACAAATATTTGGTAGTATTTTCGGCATTTTTTAACTCTTAAAAATGCTAATATGTTGTACTTAATTTATTCTATAAAGTTTAATTAAAATTATTTTGACATATTTTTAATTTTTCATTTGTATGCAAATCTGTGTAAATATTTTTATTTCAATCATTTACTAACAAATGCATATTTTTTCATGATTATTACAAAATACCTTATTAATTTTAGTGAAATAGTTTATAGTTGTTTCTTGAACAAATAATATTTTACAATGTTATTAACACTTAATATGATTCATAAACTGTATTTTCAAACGTAGATAATTTCTTATTCACCTTCTTTCATAAGGTTTGGTTTGTTGCTCTACTGTCATATTGCACACATTTCAGTCTAATTAGACAAGGATCTACAGTTTAACGTCGATTCCAAACAACTAGAAACAACCATGGCAACAACAGGATTCCAACTGAAACCTGTGGTACCGAGCGATAGAGTACTAGCCACTGGCTATCAAGCCCTATGGTCTAATATAACTGTAGATCATTGGACGTAGGGCTGACAAGAAAGCTAAAAAAGATGTCTAGAAGTTGACTTCTGTCTTGAAATCTGGTAGTAGATAGATGGCTTTGGTCGGCCATGGAAATATTGTTCCCATGAAAAGTCTTATTTTATTTTATTTCTTTTTCTGTTACACTGAAATTTTTAATTACCTTTAATATTGTTTTTATATTAATCGCTAAGAAATCGTTCCATTCATTTTCAATATTACAATAACATATTCTGGGAAATCATAAAAACCTAAAAATTTAGATTTCAGTAATATAACCATAAACTTAAACACAATTCTAAATCAGGATTAAACGTTTCCAACATAAAGCAATCATATTTTTTAAAGCTTCATTTGTCTAATTTAACCCTTGACGCATATTCTCTAGCGAAAATTAAATTTCGACTTCTAACCTGATTTATTCTAAGAAACTTCATAAACCTTTGTGTTAAAACCGTCTTTCCGTATACTATTATAAATTTTGACTGCATTAATCCAATAACAGAGAATATTATTGCATCTCTAAATCAGTTTCCAAACAACCTTTTTCTTATTTAACAAAGAGGTTCAGCCGAGTTTCACGAGAGCAAACAAACACGTTTAAAGCGGAGATGATAAAAATTGTTCCTCGCTCGCACCATGCAAATCAACTGCAAATGCACATGCTTCTATTAGATACTTCTTTAAACAAAGAGCAATTTTTGCATTTTCTGCGTAAAAGGCAATTCTGTTTTCAAACCTTTCATCCTCTTTGCTTTCAAGACCCGACAGCGTATTTAAAAGTCTTATAAGCTTAAATGTAATTTTCAGCTTCATCTTTTTCTTGTTTTCTTTTTTCTTGACATTTTCTTTCTTCGAACTAGTGAGGTATTCTGACAATGCGTGGAACTTAAGAGATTCTCGGAAAATATTCAAATGAGGTAACAATGGTCCCCTCGAGGGAAAAAAAAGATGCATTTTTCAGAGAAAACTAAAAACATTTGTTTGTATTGATTTACGAAAAAAATTAAAGTTTATAAAGGAAGACTGACTTTTTTTTAATCTCGCTGTTCCTGGTATGTAATCTAGTTCCTAATTAATTACAATTAAAAAAAATAGTATATGTTATACTGTTATTATATATGTGTATACTGTTATTATTCATTTGTATGCAAAACAGAGTAAGAAAAGAACTTTTTTGCAAATTTAAGTAATTAAGTAATTAATTAAGTGAAGAGGTTTTAATTTATTTTTATCTCTATTGTGATACACTACAATTTTAATTCCCTTTTATTTAATGTTGTTTTTATATGAATAATAATCGTTAACTTTATTTTCAATAGTCCAATAAAATAATCAAGAAAGCTAAAACACATATATATTCTGTCTCGAAATTCGCCAGTAGATAGAGGGCCTTGGCACCCCCATGAGGCTGTTGTGCCAATGAAGAAATAGTCTTATTGTATTTTAATGCTAAGGAAATATGCTATAATTTTTAGTTACTTTTTTTTTTTTTTTTTTATCGTTAAACAATCATTAAATTTATTGTAATAGCATCTTTTGGGACATAAAAAAATCCTTAAAACTTAGATTTCAAAAATATAACCATAAATTTAAACAAAATCCTGAAACACGATAAAATATTTCCGAGATAAATGAAATCATATTCTTTAAAGCCTCATTTGTCTAATTTAATCCCTGACGCATATTCTCCAGTGCAAATAAAATTCTAACCTCATTTATTCTAAGAAACTTCATAAATCTTTGTTTTAAAACCGTCTTTCCGTACACTGCTGTAATTTTTGACAGCATTAATCCAATAACAGCGAATATTCTTGCATCTCTAAATCAGTTTACAAACAATCTTTTCTTACTGAACAAAGAGATTCAGCTGAGTTTTCACGAGAGCAAACAAGCATGTTTAAAGCGGAGATGATAAAAATTGTTCCTCGCTCGCACCGTGCAAATCAACTGCAAATGCACATGCTGCTTCTATTTGATACTTCCTTAAACAAAGAAAATTTTTGCATTTTCTGCGTAAAAGGCAATTCTATTTTCGGGCCGTTCATCCTCTTTTCTTTAAAGACCCGACAGCGTATTTAAAAGTCTTATAAGCTTAAATGGAATTTTCAGCTTCATCTTTTTTTTTTTTTCTCTCTTTTTTTTTTTTTTTTTTCGTCGACAATTTATTTCTTGCAACTAGTGACTAGTCAGGTGTTCTGACAATACGTGGAACTTAGAGATCTGCGAAAAATATTCAAATGAGGAGACAATGGTCCCCTCAAAGGAAAAAAAAAAGATTACTTTTTCAAAGAAACCAAAAAACATTTGTTTACGTTGATTTACAAAAAAAAAGTTTTTTCGTTAAGACTGACTTGTTTTTAATCTCGCTGTCCTGTGTATGTAATCCAGTCCTAATTAATTACAATTAAATAAAAAATTAGTAAAATTATATATTTTTGTTCGATTTGTTTGATTATAAATTATTTAACAGTAGAAAAAATTACGCCTAACAAAATTCCCTTGTGTTGGGATATTTAAATAAAATCTTGTTATTAATGGGGAAAATAAATTTAATTACAATTATTTTTCATTTGTATACAAAACTGAGTAACAAAATATATTTTTGCAAATTTAAGTAATTAGTTAGAAGATAAATGAAATCATGATTTCTTTTAAAATATTTTCCCCCTCTATAATGAATTAATGAATTAATTACCATACAATATGTCAACAAGTATTTGTTAATATTTTCGACGTTCTTTAGCTCTTAAAAATGCTAATATGTGTTCATACTTTACATTATAAAGTTTAATTAAAATAACTTTTGATATATTTTTTATTTTTTCATTTGTATAATACTTTCTTTTCAATAATTAACAAATATTTCCTTATTTTTTTATATTTAATACAAATAACTTTTTTAGTTTTAGTGAAAGGATTTTTAGTCATTTTTTGAAACGCTTATATTATTACACAATGTTAAAAAGATTTAATATGATTCTTAAGCTGTATTTTTAAATTAAGACAGACTTGAAGTACATTTTGATCATATGATTTATTAATCACCTTCTTACATAAGGTTTGGATTGCCACTCTAGGGTCATTTTGCTCACATTTTTTGGATAATTAGACCAGAACCTACTGTTTAACGAGGATTTCGTACCACTACAAACATCCAAGTCACCGCCGTTTTTCCTACCCGAAACCTGTGATATCAAAAGCTATTCACTCAGCCATCAGTCAAACATGGTCTAATATGGCTGTATAGCTTTGAACGTAGGGCTGACAAGAAAGCTAAAAAGAAGATATATTTTGACTCGCAATCCGACAGTAGATAGAGGGCTTTTGCTTACCATGGGATTGTTGTGCCACTGTCTTATTGTATTTTTATTTCAAAGGAATATAATAAGATTTTTAATTATGTTTTTTGCTGACAGACCGTACAGCTTACTCTAGACAATTGGCAGCACAGTGGTCAATAGCTACAGGTGTTTCATTGTGTGCTTCATCAATTCGTAGACGTCTGCTGCAGCGTGGACTGCACGCAAGGGTTCCTTTATACAGGATCCCTCTCACGCTAAGCCATCACCGCCTGCGGCTACAATGGGCCGCTCAGCATAGAGACTGGCGTGCTGATTGGCAACATGTCGTGTTTTCTGACGAATACCGCTTTAATTTGTGGTACTATGATGGTCGCATTCGTGTCAGACGCTATGCCGGTGAGCGCCACCTTCCGGAGTGCATTATCGAACGCCACAGTGGACGAACACCCGGAGTTATGGTCTGGGGTGCCATAGCATGTCATGGACGATCTCAATTGCTAAGAATTATGGGCAGTCTGAACAGCAACTGGTACATGAGTGAAGTTCTACAGCCCCAAGCTGTTCCCTTCCTTCAAAGCTTGCCAGGCGCTGTATTTCAACAGGACAATGCCCGCCCTCATATCGCTAGGACTGTTCAATCCTTCTTTGCAACGCGTCAGGTACAGCTTCTTCCTTAGCCTGCGTATTCCCCGGATATGTCGTCGATTGAGCATGTGTGGGATTTCGTTGGTCGGCGTCTCGGTCGTGATCCTCGTCCTGTTGCTTCTGCAGACGGACTTTGGGTGCGCATACAAACAATATGGAATGCTCTTCCTCAGGCAGACTTTCAAAATTTGTTTGACTCCATGCCACGTCGTGTAGCAGCACTTATTGCGGCGCCCACAAAATACTGATTCCGATCTCTTGTTATTGTTTGTTTACTTTGAACATTTAATCATTTATTTGTACTACTACCACTCAACTGTGTATTAAATTTCATTCAATTATGACGATTCCTTCATGGTGTTGTAATTTTCACAAACATGAGTTTATATATTATTGTATCATTTGTTTAATTATAAATTACAAAATAGTAAAAAAAAAATAAGCCTAATAACCTTATTTTAATATGATATTATTTATGAAGAAAATAAATTTTATTACTATTATTATTCATTTGTATAGAATTCAGTGTAACAAAAGACATTTTTGCAAATTTAAGTAGGTAGAGAGAAGTTAAAAGTAATCATGATTTCTTTTAAAATATTTTTCCCAATTTATAATAATGATCCATGAATATGCCAAAAATATTTGTTAATGTCTTCGACATTCTTTAGATTTCAAAAGTGCTTATATTTGTCATTACTTTGTATTATAAAGTATAATTAAAATGATTTTTTTTATATATTTAAATTTTTTATTTGTATCCAAACTTGTGTTAATGTTTTTATTTCAATCATTAACAAACACATGCATATTTTTTCATGTTTTCTACAAAATACATTTAAAATTTTAGTGAAAGAGTTTATAGTTGTTTCTCAAAACGCATAAAATATTTCACAATATTTAATATGATTAATAAACTGTATTTTTAAACATTTTGATCAAATAAATACTTATTCACTTCCAGCATAAGATTCGGTCTGTCGCTCTACGGTAATTCTGTGCACACTTTAGGCTAATTAGACCAGACCTACAGTTTAACGTGGATTCCGAACCACAATTAACGTTCATGGTACCGCCGGTATTCGAACCAGAATCCGTGGTACCGAGAAACCGTGGTACCGGTATGACTATATATCATTGGACGTAGGACTAACAAGAAAGCTAAAACAAGGTGTATAAAAGATGCCTTCTGTCTCGAAATCTGCCAGTAATAGAAGCCTTGGCCAACAATAGGACTGTTGTGCAATAAAGATTTTTTATTTTATTTATATTTTTATGGTTATACACAAAAAATTTTAATTACCTTTAATTGTATTAATTGTTAAAAAAATCATTAAATTTATTTTCAATAATCTAATAACATAGATAAAAAAAACTCTTTAAAATTTAGATTTCAGTAATTTATATTCAGATAACCGTAAATTTAAAAAAAAAAAAAAAAATTCTAAAAGATGTTAAAATGTTTCATAGATAAAGCAATCACATTCTTTAAAGCCTCATTTGTCTAATTTTATCCGTGTCGTATGTTCCTCAGTGTAAATTAAATTCCGACTTCTAACCTGATTTATTCAAACAAACTTCATAACTCTTTGTTTTAAAACCGTCTTTTTGTACACTACTATAAACTTTGACTGCATTAATCCAATAACAGCGAATTTTCTTGCATCTCTAAATCAGTTTCCAAACAATCTCTTCTTATTTAACAAAGAGATTCAGCTGACTTTTCACAAGAGCAAACAAACATGTTGAAAGCGGAGATGATAAAAATTGTTCCTCGCTCGCACTATGCAAATCAACTGCAAATGTACATGCTGCTTCTATTTGATACTTCTTTCAACAAAGAGCAATTTTTGCATTTTCTGCGTAAATGGCAATTCTGTTTTCGGGCCTTTCCTCCTCTTTTCTTTAATGACCCGACAGCGTATTTAAAAGTCTTATAAGCTTAAATGGAATTTTCAGCTTCATCTTTTCTTTTTTTCTTTTTCCTCGGCATTTTCTTTCTTGCAACTAGTGAGGTGTTCTGACAATGCGTGGAACTTAAGAGATTTCCAAAAAATATGCAAATGAGGTTACAATGGTCCCCTCGAGGGAAAAAAAATGCCCTTTTCAAAGAAAGCAAAAAACGTTTGTTTGCGTTGATAGTTTTTAAATTAAGACAGACTTGCTTTTAATTTCACTGTTCCTTGTATGTAATCTACTCCTTATTATTTAAAATCAAATAAAAAATTAGTACCAATATATATTCTTGCGTGATTTGTTTGATTATAAATTATGTACCAGTAAAAAAAAATTCTAACAATAGTTGGGTAGAGTTAATTTAATAAAATCATGTTGTTAATAAGGAAAATAAATTTCATTAATATTTTTTTTCATTTTTATAGAAAACAGATTAACAAAAGTTATTTTTGTAAATTTAAATAATTAGGTAGACGAGAAATAAAATCATAACTTTAAAAAAAAAATCTGCTTTATAATAAAGATCGTTGACTTAATTACAGTATAATATGACAACAAATATTTGGCAATATTTTCGATATTCTTTAGATTTTAAAAATGCTAATATGTGTCTTACTTCACATTATAAAGTTTAATTAAAATGACTTTGGATATATATTTTAATTCTGCATTTGTATGCAAACTATGTTAATATTTTTATTTTAATAATTTGCAAACACATGAAAAAATTTTGTTTGTTTATTACAAAATACTTTTATAATTTTAGCGAAAGAATTTATAGTTATTTTTCAAATTCTATATTATATTTCCACAATGTTAACAAGACTTAATATAATTCATATACTGTATTTGTAAGTATTTCGAGCATATAATTTCATATTCACTTTTTTATTTAAGAATAAAGATTTAAAAAAAAAAAAAATTAATTCTTGATCAAAATTAGGTTCAGTTTCAACAATCCAGGGCAATTAATTCATGCATTAATTTATTTGTTTATGTTTAGTTTGTTATTAAATCCTGTATTAATATGTCTGTTTATAAGACTAGTTTATTTATTTTTTTTTTTTAAATCTACATTTTTAAATAAATGGACAATTTATTTAACAACGACTAATTAAAAATTAGTAAGGCAAATTTCATTATTCTTTGAATATATACTAGTTACTTTTATTTTGTAAGTCCATAAAACATAGTAAGGCTGAAACCAAATTAAACATAAAAAAATAGATTTTTTTTATCGTGATTAATTTCTCATGCAGGAATGATTATTACTTTCAGACTTAACAATTCAGAGTAATAAAGTCGTGCATTAATTTGTTTTGAACTCTTTATATAAAGCTAATTATGAATTTAAATGTTAAAATAAAATTCATTTTTAAATCAATGGAAAGTTTATTTTAACGAAAATTAATCAGACACTATTACGAAAAATTCCATTATTCTTTGAATATACATTATTTATTTCCATTTTGAAAGTCCATAAAATATACCAAGACTAAAACACAATTACACAAAAAAATTGAATTTTATATAGTAATAAAATTTTCATTCAGGAATCATTATTACGTTCAGACTTAGCAATTTGTTTTGAACTCTGTACATATAATTAAATACAATAAAAAAAAATATAATATATAATAAATAAATACATATAATAAAAAAAAATCTTCTTTTCTAAATAAAGGGAAAGCTTATTCAACAAAGACTAATTATTAAGAAGATAATTATCAACTTAAGACTCTTATTATTATTGAGAATAATTATAAACAAAACTAATTATGAACAACAATTTCATTTTCTTTGAATATAAATTATTTATTTTTATTTTGTAAGTCCTTAAAAAATACTAATTCGAAGACAAAATTAAACACAAAATGAATTGAATTTTTGATCGTAATTAATTTCTCATTCAGAAATGATTATTACATTAACAATTTAGTTCAATAAAGTGGTGCATCAATATATATTAAAGTGTGTATATGGAGCTAATTATTGAAAATAATTTCCATTTTTTAAAAAAAAAAGACCGTTTTAAAATAAATCGAAAGTTTATTTAACAAAGACTAATTAAAAATTTTTAAGAAAAATTGCATTTTCTTTCTATATTACTTAGTTTTCTTTAGAAAATCCAGAAAAAAAAAACTGCATTTACTTTTGAAATACTTAAAACTTCCAGGCATATTTTTTATTGAAAATAATTACCAAAAGCAGAGCACCAGAATTTCTCAATGCGGTTGTTTTCAATATTTTCTTACGATTTAAGCAATTATTTTTTGAGAATATAATAAAAATCTCATTTATTTAAACTATTCCTTCATTTAAAAATATACATTTCCAAATTACGTATTTATATTTTCATAACAGCACTAAAATATTAGAGTAAATTAGAAAATTCCTACGACTTTTTTATAACGTCCTCTAGGGATTTATAATAGTGAGGCTCTTTTACAAAAATTCGGTAGCTTTTCATAGAAGGCTAGAATTTACGTCAAAAGAAAATATTAATAAACAAAAACAAACCGTATATTAATGAAATGCTCCCAAGGAATTCTCCTTTTGAGAAAGAGGAAATAAATAAGAAAACAATTTTGCTAAGAAAAGAACGTTCCTCTTAATGAAACTCCAGAAATTAATGCAAATACATATTTCCTGCTATAAAATTATCCTGCATTTTGCTCGTATTTTAATCTGGCTGCCATTTGAGTTAAACATCGAATGTTTATTTGCATTCCAAAGAATTCAAATTAATCATTTTAAATGCTGAGGAATATTTTTTTTTTTTTTAGATTCCTTATGTTCCTTTTAAATATACTGTTTATATTCCCATATCTGAATTTAATTATTTCTTAAAAGTAATTGAGAAATAAAACGCTTAAATTAATTGAATTTAAATTGATATGTTATGCTTATGTAGATATGTTTCATTTTAATATTTATTACAGGGGAAGGAAATATTTTCATATAATTATTTCGTCTTTTTTTTTTTACCAGCAAAAATATTGTTTTATTTAAATATACTCAAGTGACTGTATAAAATCAATTTTCGCATATTTCCATGTTTTTCATAATTAGGCATTCTTTGAGTTATAAATTACAAAAATAATTAAGAAAACTGGACTTATTACAGTTTCACATTTTCTTTTTACGTTTTTTTTTTTTTACATTTACGATTTGAATGGTCGTTTTTTGTATTTAATCATTTAAATTGAAAACTGTAAAATGAAATAATTCCAATTATTTTAATTAAAAAATAAAACAAGTTGCATAAGAAATGCTTTTCAAGTTGTTCAATTATTGCCAAAAATGATACTGCTTTTGTCAAATTTATATTGAATAATCTCTCTATTATGCTTATTTTAGAAATCATCGACATGTTTGCTACCATCTACCTAACTATAAAGATAGGTATTAAAAATATTTTTAGAAACATAGTGGAAAATATACTTAAACATTTGGAAATATTAAATTTCAAAACCATTAGAATACATATTTATTTAAAGAAAATATACTTATTTCATGTAGTTCTTAATGTTGTATGGAATTCCAACTTAAATCTAGGAATTATACACATGGTGAGAGCAAGGCTGAAAGAGGATATTAAAAGCAAAGACTGAAACAAATTAAACACAAAAAATTTAATTTTTCATAATAATTAATTTAAAATTCAGGAATGATTATTTCATTCAGACTTAATAATTCAGTACAATAAAATCTTGTATTAATCTGTTTAAAGTCTGTATATGAAACAAAATATGAACTTACATTTTTTAAAAAAAATCTTCATTTTTAAATAAATGGAAAGTTAGTTTACAATGACTAATTAGAGATTATTAAGAAAAATTTCATTTTCTTAGCATATTATGCATTTCTATATTACTTATTTTTTTAGAAAATCCAAAAATAAAAAATAATAATAACTGCATTTGCTTTTGAAATACTTAAAATTTTCAAGCATATTTTTTATTGAAAATAATTACCGAAAGCAAGTCTCCAGAATTTCTACACGAGGTTGTTTAAAATATTACATACGATATTTACCCCAATTAAAGTAAGCAATTATTTTTTTCAGAATATAATAAAAATCTCGTTTATTTAAATTATTCCTTCATTGAAAAATATACCTTTCCAAATTACTTATTTATATTTTCATAACAGCACAAAAATATTAAAGTAAATTAGAAAATTCCTACGACTTTTTTTTACAACGTCCTCTAGAGATTTATAATTGTGAGGGTCTTTTATAAAAATTCGGTAGCTTTGCATTGAAGGCTAGTATTTACGTCAAAAGAAAATATTAATAAACAACAGAAAATCGTATAGTAATGAAATGTTCCCAAGGAATTCTCCTTTTGAGAAAAGACGAAATAAATAAGAAAAGCAATTTTTCTAAGAAAAGAATATTTTCCTCTTAATGAAACTCCAGAATTAATGCAAATAAATATCGCCTGCTATGAAATTCTCCTGCATAAAACCGACTGTTTTAATCTGGCTGTCATTTGAGCTAAACATCGAATGTTTATTTGCATTCCAAAGAATTCAAATTAATCATTTTAAATGCTGAGGAATAATTTTTTTTGATTCCATTTAAATATACTGTTTATATTCCCATTTCTTCTTTAATTATTTCTGAAAAGTAATTGAGAAATAAATGCTTAAATTAATTGAATTTAAATTGATGTTAACGTTTACGTATAGGTATGTTTCATTTTAATATTTAATACTGGGGAAGAAATATTTTCATATTTTTACTTGGTCATAATTTTTTTCCTGAAAGAAAACACTATTTTATTTAAATATACTTAAGCGACTGTATTTCCAAATTTTTCAAAATTAGTTATTCTTTGAGTTATAACTTACAAAAATAATTAAGAAAACTGGACTTTTTATTATTCTACATCTTCGTTTTACGTTTTTGTTTTACATTTTACATAACTTTTTATTGTTTTACGTTTTCGATTTGAATAGTCGTTTTTTGTAGTTATTCATTTAAATTGAAAATTCTAAGATGAAATAATCCCAATAATATTATTTAATAAATAAAATAAGGTGGTACAAGAAATGATTTAAATTTTTCAACGATGGTTGAAAATAATACTTTGCTTTTGTGAAATTAATTTTCAATAATTTGTCAATCATATTTATTTTGAAAGCGCTCAGGAAGTTTCCCTTTATCTGTCTAACTACAAAGATATGTCTATACAATTACGTATATAAGTTATAACTTATATATGTATTGTATAACATAAAAAATATATACACTAACTTATATAAGATATGTTTACAGAAAAACAGTGAAACATATTTTTAAATAATTACAAATAGTAAATTTCAAAGCATTTAGAATATTTATTCCTCTACAGTAAATATGCTACATTTATGTAGTGGTTTCTCATAAAATCAATTTTGTGTGTAATACCAACTTAAATCTATTAATTATATTCTTATGAATTCCAATTACATATATATATATATATATATATATATATATATATATATTGGTGTTTAGTTTTCTACCTACTACTCAGGTAGAAGCACCTACTGAAGATAGGTGTTTCTCACAACAAAAGCTGCCCATTTCCCTTCATCCACGAGTAGACTACTCATGAGATGTTCTCCCACACTGCAGAACACTGAAGATTATGCACACACAAAAATCAAGCATACCTTTCGTGTTAATTTTATAATCTAATGACAAATTTATAAAGCATCTATATACTATATTGTAGTAAATTTAAAATAACTCTAAAACATAGTGTTAGTTTAGAAAATAAATTGAAAAACTATTATTATAATTCATTATACTTGTTCTTTTTAAATAAAAAAACTAATTTTTAACCTTGGCGCAAACCACTTGTGTTAAAAATTGACGACAATAAAGAATTAGGTGTTTTTCAAATTAAAGATATAATACAAATTCTGTATTTTTAAGCTATCTAGAACGAAATTAAAAATTTATAAAAAATATTTATACCTGGGATATACATATTATTTATATCATGTTATATATAAGTACCTGCATATATTTAAATTTTATTGGTTTATCTTTCATTGGGCATTAATTTGTTAAAAAAATTTTTATTTAAAATTTTTTGCTTTTCCTTTCAGTGGAATTTGGTGTGTGATCTAGCGTGGATACCATCATTACTCTTAAGCATATTTTTCATTGGTACGTTTATTGGACAATGGTTGTACATTTTAGTCATGAACAGGTAAGAGCACTTTTTAATTAACTTTTTCTATTAGTAACATAAGTATAAATATGATAACAATAATACTTATTTTTATAAATTGTTATCTTGAGATTGGTTTGGGCCAAATATTTTTAAAATTTAGAACTTAATTAATTGATAATTAAAATTCATTTTATGACATTTATTTTAACAGAAAAATGTGTTATTAATTTTTCGATGTCTATTTTTTATCAATATTTATTTTTTTTAGTTATTAAAACTATATTTAAGGATATGAAATTTTATTTTTTTATAATTTTTAGTATATTAAAAATAGGGTGTACATGTTTCAGACAATAAGCCTTTTAAAATAAATATACTACATCAGCATTCATTAATTCATTATTATGATTATTCGTTGCGTGTATTGAACCTGAGTTAAAATTGAATGGATCATTTATGTCATATGGGTATTAGCTAAATAAAGTGTATTAGAATACATTTACTTTTCCCAATGTCACTGTTTTTAAAGAAATGAAAAGAATTAGCAATATTTCTGGAGTTTGAATGTTTTAACTCCAGAATTTTGATATTTTGCGCAAAATATTATAGATAATAATATTTTCTTTTACAACATGAAGCTGTTAAAGAGTTAAAGAACTCAAAGTTCAAAATACTGATATGAAATATTATTTATATGTCACTATAAAGGTGGTTATCAAGATAATGGAAACCCTTGTGAATATATGTATAATCCAAGAATGTGCTTCGTAAGCATTAAAAGGTAATCTTAGCTACCGGTTTTTTTTTTATATTAAAAAAATATATGTCATTGGTAGTATGAGATAGCTTTACTGAAGTTGTATACTTTTGGATTTTTTCAAAAGCGTAAAATGTCAGACCTCACAGACTTTCAAAGAGGCCAAATTGTAAGAGCTTCACCATCTAGAGAAGAAGAAGAAGCTGAGTGAAAGGTAGTGTAAAGCGAAGTGTAATGTCTAAAAAGCTGCAGCCAAAGTGACCTCATGGCACAATCAACACCTAGAATTCTGAGTGTCAATAATTACAGTTAGGATGCATCTTCATAAACAGAACATTTACGACAATTAGCAGCAATTTCCAAGCCACTTGTAACAGGTGTTAATGCCAAATGTCGTCTACTGTGGTACCACACTCCCAAAACTTGGTCGATTGATAGGTGGAAGACAGTTATAGGGTCATATAAATTGTCTTTCAAACTTTTCCTATAAATAGATCAAGCTTATGATAGTGATTGTATCTTTCCAACTGCTAAGCATGAAACTTCATCTATCATGGTATGGGAAGCCATGTCGTGGTTTTCTGCTAGCCCAGTCGTTACGTTGAAAGGAGAAGTGTAGATAAGTTTTAGCTGACAGGTTCATCCTGTGATGTAAACTTTGTCTCATGCGTGAGATGGAATTTTCCAGTATGATAATGCCCCATTTATGAAAAGGAAGCTATCCAATCATGGTTTGATTATTAAGAGGACAAAGTGAGACATCTACCTGGTACCGCAAGGTCCATCGACTTCAATATTATCGAATCATTATGGTCTATTTTAGAACGATCAATCCAGAATCGATTTTCTCCACTGACATCTCTCCCGGAACTTTCACAATATCTCCATGAGGAATGGTTCAATATTCCTCTAAACACTATTCAGCACTTGCATGATTAGATTCTCAAGCGAATCCAAGCTGTATTATATGCCAAATAGAAGTTCCTACTCCCTATTTGTAAAGGGTTCCTTATAACTCTAAGGTATTTCCATTATTTTGATAACCTGCATATTAATGCAATAAATATCTACTATTGTATTTATTGTCAAATCTATTTATCTATTAAAATATTGGTCAAAAAATATATACCTTTTTATGGTTTTAACATCACTTCTATGATTTAATTTAATTTCTATATTTCAACCACCTCAAAAGAATGAGCTAATGAAGTTAAGGAAAGATAGTGAAGTTCTTTATGTAATCAGTTATCCAGTGCTTTTCTGGTTTACTGACTACTATGGTTCTAAAGATTTTATAGTTTACATAATATATTCTAGAAAGCAGAATTAGTTTGGTGTATAATAAAGCTGTCAACAAATTAGATTATTCACAGTCCAAAATGAAAATATCACAATATTAAGGTTTAAAAGTTTCAATTCATAACATATTTTTTGCATAACATATTTATTTTCATATTTAAAGAAATTAATTACAACTCAATCACTTTAACAAACTTTCTGTGAATTAATTGATTTGTATATTTTAATCACCTCAAAACAACAATTCAAAGAAAATGTGGAGCTCTAGAGAATGATTTACTTTATGCACCTGGTTATCCAGGGCCTTTTGGTGGATTGACTAAATGTAGCTTCATGTTTTTTTATAAATAAATTTCAAATAATATTTTAGAAAACTTCTTTATAGGTCAAAAGTTTGACAATTGCAATATTTTCGTGCATAACATTTATTTTCAAATTTATACATAGATAATTATTAACATCTCATAAATTTCAAACATTTTAACAACTTTAAAGTGCAGTAATTTAATATTTAATGTTATTTTAACGTTAAGTGAATGGTTTACTTTATGCATCTGGTTATTCAGTGCTTTTTTTTTTGGTGGATTGGCTACTGTAGCTTCATATTTTTATACTTTAAGTAACATTCTAAAGAACTTCTTTATGTCAAACATTTGTCTGCTGAAGTATGAAGTGCAAAGTTTCAAATTTACATATATATAATTACTGACATATATTTTATTTCAAGCATTTTAACAACTTTTAACTGTAGTAATGTTAAAGTGAATGATTTTCTTTATGCACCTGGTTATTCAGTGCTTTTTTGGTGGATTGGCTACTGTAGCTTCGTATATATATATATATATATATTCATATTTCAAGTAACATTCTAGAGAATTTCTTTATAAGTCCAAAGTTTGATTGCTGCAGCTTGAAGGGAAAAGTTTCAAATTTATATATATATATATATATATATATATATATATATAATCACTAACATCTCATAAATGTCAAACATTTTAACAGCTTTTAACTGTATTAAGTTAACGTGTAAGTTGTAGCCATTTAAAAAAAGAGCTATGTGTTGAAGGTATGGCAAAAGAGTGAGTTTCTTTACGTTCCTGGCCATCCAGTGCCTTTCTGGAGTGTTGACTGCCATGGCTCCAGACTTTTTATACTTCACCATTCTGCGCTTCTTCGTTGGAATCACCTCATCCGCTGTTGTCTCCTCTCCTATTGCATTGGGTAAGGAAAATACCTCCATTTCTTACATCGTACATGCCATGTATGAACTTATTCTATTAAAAAAGCCTATTGCAAAATTAAGTTTTCAAAAAAATATTTCTACTTAATTCAAAAATGTGATGTTCAAATATGCATATTGTATATAAAACGATAGAGAGATTTTAAAGAAATGTCAGAAAAAATAAATAAGTCATTAAACTCGCAAATATTTTTATTGATAATAATCTCATTTACTAAGGAAAACATGTAACGAATAAAGAAACTAGAACTATTTAATGTATAAATAAATTATTTTACGTATTCTTATCAAATGGAAATAATATATCAGCACGAATTCATTTAATAACAATTTTATATTAAGTGCACGGAGAAATAGAAAACACATTATCACACTAATAATAATTCACTACTCGCTTATAGATCTTGGCCGGCTAATTTATGCGCTAGTTTTTATGGGCTTTTTTTATATTTTAATAAATTATTTTACGTATTATTTCTCATGAAATGGAAAATTATTTATTAGAACGAATATTTTTAATAATAATTTTATTTTAGTATACGTAGAAATAGAAAACATATTGTAATACAAATAATAATTCACTACTTGATTACATATCTTGACCGATTAACTTTCTTACGTGCATTCTTATGTTTTAATAAATTACTATACATATTCTTATCAAATGGAAAATAATCTTTTAGAACGAATTCATTTAATAACAATTTTATATAAGCGTACTGAGATATAGAAAACATTTTCTAATGTAATGGTTCACTACTTGATTATATATCTTGTCCAGCTAACTTTTTTATGTGCTTTTTCATGTTGTAATAAATTATTACATTTATTCTTTTTCATCAAATGGCAAATAATCTATCAGTAAGGATTCAGATAATAACAATTTTATGTAGGTGCACAGAGATATAGAAAACATGTTCTAATATAAATAATAATTCGTTACTGGCTTATATATATTGTCTAGCTAACTTTTTTATATGTTTTTTTTGTGTTTCAATACTTGGCCGGCTAACTTTTTTTATGTGCTTTTTTATGTTGCAATAAATTATTACATTTATTCTTTTTTATGAAATGGCAAATAATCTATCAGTAAGGATTCAGATAATAACAATTTTATGTAGATACACAGAGATATAGAAAACATATTCTAATATAAATAATAATTCGTTACTAGCTTATATATCTTGGCCGGCTAACTTTCGAACTTTTGTTGAATAATAATAATATTTAGATTTTATTTCTTTTTGTAGATTCCATATGGAGTTACAAATTCGAAATAATGAATATTTTGTATCTAATATGATTCTATTGAAATAAACTATTCATTGCTTTCTATGTATTTTACAATAAATCTACAGGAGTAGAAATTCTGTTTATTTCATCAGACTTTTCACTTTCAATTTTTAAAGTTGGTCCAAATTTTTTATCTTCATTTTTCACACCCGTTAATCACAGTAAAGAGATTTTTCCCGAAACTTCCTAAAAATTTCAGAAAATGAAAACTGTATTTCACACAACAGAACGTGACGAAATGGAATTTTTTAAACTTTGAAAATACATTTTTTGATTTGAAGGGAAAAAAAAGTTCAAAAAGATTTCCGTTAAAAAAAAATAGAAGAGAATAAGTCGAAATCAAAAAATAAATAGCTGGATAAAATATATCTATATTTCTTTTCCGTCTGAGACATTTATTTATACTTCAATTTTTAAAAAAAAATATTTATTTATTTTAAATAATATTATAAAGTAATATATATAAGTTGGAAATAAATCAAGATAAACGGATTTACAAGATTAAAAAAAAACAGAATTTGATTGTTAGATTTATGATGGTTTTAAAAATAAATGTCAAAACGTACTATTAAATTATTATTTAAAACAAAATATTTAAAATATGCCATGAATCCAATTGAATTAAACTCATCCGTAAATACTAATTATAATATTTATAATTTATTTTAATTTACAGCAAGTACACATTTGTTTCAAAATATTGATTTAAAAATTAATGCTCCTACAATGTTGTCGTTCTAATGCAGTTATAAATACAGACAGTTAATCTTTATGCCATAAGCAAAGGCTGCACTGCTGTTACCCATTTAGCACTACACAAGGGGCACACGTAGCTTAAAGATATTGTACGGAAGCGAGTAAACACTTCCCCGACAACGCTCTACGATCCCATTACTCCCGGGACCTAAGGTTTAAAGCGGATTCCGGACCACTACAGACATCCATGGCACAGCCGGGATTCGAAACCTATACCTGTGGTACAGAGTACCAGAGCGCTAGCCACTCGGCCATCAGGCCCCGCATTATGCTCCTATAATAAATAATAATTTTTTTAATATACTACTTGTCATGAAAGTTTGTAGTAGTTCGGTATCTACTTTAAACCGTAGGTCCCGGTCTAATATGATAATAAAGCGTTCCCTGTAGTGTTAATCGCATCCTTAGCATTTCTTCAGGCTACACGTGACCCTTTGGATAGTGCTCAATGAGTAATAACGGTGCAACCCTTGCTTATGGCATAAAGATTAACTATCTGTGTATTGCCAGCTGCATTAGAACAACAACATATACTACATAGATTTATTTCCTTGTTTTTTATATTGACCGGAAGTAATTAAGTTATACATAATTCAAAACTATTGATTAATAATTTAAAATTAAGTTTGATTTTATTAAACCAAAGAAAACAGTATTAAAAGCATATCAATTTATCTTTAAATGCTATTTCAGGCAAACTCCTTTATTCATTAATTATTTTTAAAGAAATTTCAATAATTTGTTCAAGTTTTGTAATTTGATTTTGAATAGTGATGTAATTAATTCGCATTATTTTACAATTTACTGTAGCACAAGAACTGGTGGGACCGGAGTACAGGAACAAAGTCTCGGTGTTCAGCCAATCCGCCCGAAGTCTAGGTTTCATGATTTTATCAATAATGGCCTTTCTGGTGCGTGATTGGTCCCACATTGCACTGGTAACCACCCTGCCATTCCTCGCCTTTTTCCTATATTGGTGGTAAGTATTTCATAGGAAAATTATCGTTTATAATGAAATGTAAATAAAAGTAATTTAATTCCAATGTAGCGCGCTTGTTATTTTTCAAATAAATTTCGAGTTGTATTATACGAATACATAATAGAAAGGCTGATTACAATGCTATCACAATAAATAAAAAGTATATATATATATATATATACATATAAAGTATTTCAGCATCAGATATATAACTTTTGATACAACTGCATGACATGGAGTCACATAGAAATGACGAATTGAAAATGCCTTCCAGACTCGGTAGATCACATTGTATGGGCGTGAGACATTCGTGCGTTATCAAAAAAAAAAAAAAAAAAAAAAAAAAAAAAAATATCACATGCTTAATCAGCCGTAGGCTAGTAAGATGGCAAATCATATTAATGAGAGATAAACATCTGGCTTACGTGGCTGCCTAATGCAATGATCGAGGTTCACATTGCTTGCACACGTATTGATATCTAATGAAACGCATTCTCAATCATAACATGTTTGGATCATGTATCTGTGAATTATCTGACAAAGTTTCTTTCGAGAGAGCCCTGATAAATCGAGAAAGACATGTACAGATTCCAGAGATGGGTGACATCATGTTAGGTTTGGTGTGTATAGGACAAATGTATAGAACAATCCAAGTTTTAGTATATGACTGTATAATCCAGGATGTCGCGCTGCAAAGTGTAGGAGATTATTCATGAAAACCACCTCCAACCGTAGATCACTTTTTAACTGTTGGCACGTTACTTTTTATTAACATACATTAATTAATAAATTATATATTGATTACGTAGCGCCATTTATAATAATTTCTGCGTAAACTACCGCGTCACAGAAGCGTCCCAACCACATATTGTTATGTGATTCCGAGTTACGTAGGTTTATCGTATTCTAGAAGTTATCAAACCGAGTGCAGAAACAACTGTATTGTAAAAGACAAATAATGGGCAATGGAAGAACACAAAACTAATAGAGATGCAAAAGGTATATATACAAAAAAACATGATTTAACTCGTAAAATAAAGTTATAAATATTCATTTTATAAAAAGGTGTCTCTAAACCAGTTTTAAAAAAAGAACAATATATATATATATATATATACATTGTCTATACTGTATATATATTGATATGTATGTATATTTATTTATGTTACATATTAATTATATATATAGTAATTAATTGGGTTTCTAAATAGGTTTTTACCCATTCTGTTTGTATTTTTTTTTATCTCGTTCTAGCACTTTTAACTTTTGTTACCTTTTGTCATAAACATATGCATACAATCAATATTTAAAATGGTAATGAGTATATTTAATTTAATTAAATAATTATATCTGTATTTCTTCAGGTTTTAAATTATTAGAGGTGTTTCTTTTAAATAAAATATCAAAATCTACCTCAGCTTATCAAAAATATGTTTAAACATATAATGTTTACATAAAACTGTGATTCCTATCATAATAAAACCACCTGCATTTGGAAATTAAAAATGTTGTTGTCACATGAAAACAACATTTTTTGACACCAAATGCAATTCGAAACCTTTTAAAGAAGGCGTATTTCGCTCGAAGATTAAAACGAGTCGTAACCTTATTTAAATAAAGCTTCGAAGAACAATTTGACGTGAAAAATAAAGACCACGTGTCTTCTAACACAATGGGTAATAATCGTCAAAATAAGTAAAACATTATGTTTTGTTATTTTAATCCTTGTAGGAATTAATTACTGTTAACAGCTGTTTGTGAGTCTTTCTTAAATTACTTTAATGCATTAATTTAGGGCTGCTTTCGACAAATAATGCTCGAAACAGAAATAAAAATAAACATTCATTCTCTAAAGGTGAGGTTTTTCTAAAGTTTAGAAAAGATATTTACTTTGAGTTTGTTTAGATTCCATTTGAAAAAAAAGTGTTGTATGCATTTGTTTATTTAAATCATGTTATCGTATTACTTACTGTAATTAAATTACTAGAGGACTTAAGAATTACAGCAATTATTAAGAATTTACTTGTTTGAAGTAAAAACTCCAATAACACAATCATTTCAAAGTGGATTTAAATAAATTATTAATGGAAGACGGTAAATATCCAGGAATTTTTTTCTTTGTAAATGGAAGCCTTTTATATCTTAATTAACTTATTCGAAAATTCCAATTTAGCGTCTACAAATCGAAATTCATTATTCTAATAAAATTTAATACATTTAATGTAGGAAAATTTCTTGCATTTGTTTGTGAGCTATTAATTTAATTCACAGAACAAAAGTATGCCGTTTGAATTTGTTCTAAAGAATTGAAAACATTTATAACGTTAAATAACTACAACAAATATTTAAATATTTAAATTTATTGAATGGGGTATTAGGGATGAATTAAAAATTTTACGTAATGAATATACACTGATTTCCAAAGATAAATAAAAATCGTAATATAAATGCGATTACATTTCCCAAATAAAACTATATAAAATTTACGAAGCTTATGTAAAAAAGTAAACTTCATCAAAATACGATGAAACTTACAAGTTAATTACATCAAAATAATCCCCAATTAAGTGTTACTAGGTGTTTTTGAGAGAATTTAATTAGTTGCTACTTAGTGGAGATGTTTTCGGGCAACGCAATGGGCATACAAACGAAAACTGGATTTTAAAGCTTCTGAAGTTTCTAGAAGTAGAAATTTCAAGATAACCACATTTTAGATACAAGTGCCCGACACCATTTAATTGAAGAACTACGATGGCGAGACATTGGGTGAATGGAAAAAGACCACTGTTTATATTATATTAAATAATCAACAGACCCAATGAACAGAGACCACCTCCAACGATGTGCGGTACTTGACGGCGACTCGGAGACAGCGCTGTACTGGCGTGCGAGAGAACTTTTAAGGCAATGACTTCGGTCATCTTTGCATTTTTGGACGTTTATTCTTTTGTATTTTTTTCCCTTGTTATTTTTGTTATTATTACTATTTTTATTCTTGTACTTGCCTTACCATTGGAAATAAAAAAAAAATATTATATTAAATAATAGTTGAATAATATACCTTATGTAATTCATAAACTGTAGAATGCATTTCAAAGACCAGAATCACCTTCTTGAAGGTAATGAAAAACCTATATCTATTATTGTAACAGATGACAGCACTCGTATTTAACTGCAAGTCGGCACACAGCTGGTACACCACCACAACTCTCCCCTCTCTTTAAATATTTTTCTTAAGGCACTGCTAAATAAAACAGCAATGAATAATAAGGTCTAAAATTTAGCAGAGTCAGAAACAATATTCATGTTCGCTTCCGTTATGATTAACCCTGCAACTAATTGCAAAAAGGTGTAGACTCGCTACATCAAGCCTCTCCAGAATACATCATTTTAAATTCATTGCATAATGTGCTGCTAAGCGAAACAGCAATGAATAATAAGGTCTAAAATTTAGCAGGGTCAGAAACAATATTCATGTTCGTCTTTGTTATTATTAACAGTTTATAACTAACTGCCAGATGACTCAGGTTTGACACACCAAACCACCTCAGAATACCTTATTATTTTAAATATAATGCTTAAGAGGTTGCTAAACGAAACAATAATGACCTTATAACAGATCTAATATTTAAAATGCAACACTATTCAAAACATTATTTACCGTTATTATAAAACAGTTTTCAATTAACTATAAGGAGACTCAGAATCACTACATCAAGCAATACCAGAAAACGCTTTCCTTTTTAAATCTGATGCTAAACGATGCTGACAAGCAATAAATGATGAAATTTAAAATTTAGCAGAGTCATTACAATAATATTACGAATCATTATCCATGTTCTTCAGTGTTATGATTAATAGAGTTAAAGGAAAGCAGCAAGTGAAAGAATGCTATCTTATATAATGGGACACATTTGTTTTATTCACATTCAGATATGAACATGCATTTTATTTAAATAAATTCCAACAAAGGGATTTTATTTTCTTAAATCTTTATTAAATATTTCTCGTTACCACTGTTTTATTGGATATAAATTGCCTTATACAGTATAATGTTAAAAATTTTATGGTAAAGGTGAAATTTTAATTTTAATTTTATTAATGTAATTAACATGTTTCAACATGTGCAATAATCCAGCAGTTGGTCAGGGTATTTCCAGAGTCACCTGATTGGCTGAAAGAAAAAGGGCGGTACGAAGAAGTCGGAAGGATATTTGAGGTGATAGCCCAAGCAAATGGCAGAGAGTTGACGCCGGAGTACATTATTAATATGAAGGTAAGGCAACATGGTAAAAATACAATTTAACTCACATTCTTGGTGCAATTTCCAAAACTGACAAACTTGACGTGCTTAAGCATTAGCCAAGATTTTTTTTTCGAATTTTGGAGCGTGTATAAATTTAAGTTATTAAATTTGGCACATTATATCGAAAAATATTTCGTCACCAAGAGTGTGGGAAAAACTGCTTGAAAATCAATCAGACATTTTCAAAAATATTTTTAAAAATTATATTAAAATATAATTCAATTTAATCATTACTCAGAAAATAGCAGAACATTATTATTTTCTTATGTAAAATGTAAATGTAATTAATGTTATTAATTAATGATTATGTAATTTATGTTTAATTTGAAAATTCAAAAATGGTCAACATTATGTCTAGAAATTGAAGTGAAGAATTGAATAATTATCTAAAGTTGAATATATAAGAATTTTTGACGGTGTATGGACTGTATATTTAGTAAAAATTCGTCATACATAAATAGTCTGTACTGTGGGAAACATACACTGTGTGTGTTCAGTCTTCATGCAAGATAAAAATGCATTATATACTGATTGGGGGTTCTGATAAAGTAACAGCAATGATTTTTTTCCTACAAATTAGAAATAATTTGTTAAAAAATTATAGACCATTGAACAAGTGATATAGAAATAAAAGAATTAACAATTCACAAACCTTGAAGCAATTTTGGAAATATTAAACAATTTCTGAAGAAACAAGCATATTTTGAATAAATTAAATTAAATATACATCTAAAAATTACAGCCATAAATGTATATAATATTTTCAAAAAGCCGATGAGTTTAATATTTTTCAGTTAAATCTTAACCAGGAGAAAACAAATACCGAAGTCATAATCAATGAAAAAAAAAATAAAATACAAGCAATACTAACCAGTATAGTGATGTATATCAGGGGGAGATACAGATAAAATCTGGATACCAATTTAAATTTGAATTTAATATTTTACTTTAAGAAATAACTTGAAAAACCTATATATTTTATAATTATAAATTATGCCATTAATCTAATTATTAAATTTAATACATATTTTTAAAGGTAGACAAGTTTATGATGTCCAAAGTGTCTAGACTATTCAGTATCATGCTGGTTCTAAACTTTATTATCATTTAAATATCTTTATGATGCTTTAAAATTCGAGTAATTCTCCTGGATTACTTTGTGAGCAATTATGTCCGTCTTTTGTACTTGCAGAGGCGCTTCCGGATCGAGAAGTCCATGCTGGAAGAAAGGAAACGCAATGGGACTCAGACTCATTACAGCGTCTGGAACTTATTCAGTGGTTCCAATACCAGCAAGAAGACCACTGCCATCATTTTCATTTGGTATGTAGCCTTTTTTTTTTTTTTTATAATATTTCAGATAATAATAATAAAGTCGAGAGTTAAGAAAATTAATTTAAGTAGTCGTAATTTAAAAATTCTTGGCTAAGGAATAAGTTTCAGAAGTGAAAGATTCTTAAATTAAAATAAATTTATGTGCAAAAAAGTAAGTAATCTCACTTTCAAACTTTCATATAACCAGGACTGTGATAGAGATAATATTTTCTCTTTTACTATCCTACTTTTCTATTTCTTTGTTTTATTTCTATAGCAATTGTCAAATTAAAAAAAATTAAAAATATTAATAAATTAAATAAAAATTAAATTAAATAAAAAATAAAAATAAGTTTATTTTAAAAAAAAAGGAGAAATCTCTTTCAAAATCTTGTTTTATGCTTTGATAAGCAGGATTGTGAAAGAGGTAACCTTTGCTCTTCATAAACCTACATTTTTATTTCTTTGCTTTATTTAAAAAGTAGTTATTATTTATGATAACTTTAAATCTTTTTATATTCACTTTGCTGGAAACACAATAATTTTATTCCATATTATAATCTTACAAAAATGTTTATCACATAAAATTCCCATCATTACATAAATTAACTCATCATCATCATCATCGCCAACAGCCACATGGAGGCCCAAGACCGTCTGCTTACTGGCAAGTTTCGGAAAGATATGTTTTATGTTTGGTAGTAGTAGCTTGTCAACCCTACACCCAACTCTCTACAGTTATATTAGACCAGGACCTACGACATAAATTAACTGAAGCACAGAAAAAAAAAAAAAAAAAAAAAAAAAAAAAAAATATTGCTTTCAAAGTAGATTATTTTACATTCAATATTAGAAAATTTGTTTCTTAAAAAATTCCTAAAAATGAAGAAATTGTTTAGGCATCATTCGCGTTCTCAAAAGAATTTTGAATATTTATATTATTTAATGAACATTTATGTACGCATCATTTTAACTACAATTATTTATAGCAGTACTACTTCTGTAAATATTTTCATAACAGTTTTGCAAAATGTTAAAATAATTCAGATATTTATTTTTGTTTTATGATGTTTTGCTAACAACCACCCTGCAAAAAAATTTAGAATAATAATTATAATATTAAATCTTTTGTAGTACTTTTTTCTCACGAGAAGAGATTTGGCGTTTCATTCCCAGAAGGAATGCATGTTATTTGAAGCAGTATTGTGGGTAGTTATATTAAATGCAATTAGTGATTTGTACTAAGGAGAACAAATGTCACACAAATCTGAGAGCAGATATTAGGTATCATGTATAATGAAACTCAGGAAATTAGTGAATGTTTGTGCGACCTTCAAAGGTCGAAACAACTACAAATGAAATATGAACTACACCATGAGTTGTTCCATATTGATTGGAGATAACAACGCGCTGAGAAATGTCTACTCTAATGAGAAGTGAGGGAAGCTGACTTGATGGATTGTCTTAAAAGGAGGTTAGGGAAGTGAGAGAATTCTGAGACGAGTCGACCAGAAGTGCTGTTTTTCTTTTTTGCCCTGAAGTGACTGAATAAGTTGGAGTTAACGCCTGTTTTTCGAAGTGAACCCTTTGGGGTTTCATGTATTACAACTTGTAATAATTAAAGTTTGCCGCAGACCATGCAATTAGATTCGATGTAGACTCCAGAACTCCTGATCTGCGACTTTAGGGTGAATTGTACTTGTGATTTAATTGTGAACTTATGAAAAAATTTTATTTTATTTTTTTATTTATTTGTATAATAAATAACCCATATTACAACCAGGTAACCCCGGCCCTCTTCTGGAAGCTGTTATACGTCTAATAAAAGCCTAGAAGTTACACGTTTAATACAAAATTAATAATCCTTTTAAATTATGTACTATACATCTCTAGTAATCTAAAATATTCACTATCGCAAATAAATTTATACTTTAATTATCTTAATTTTTAATTATTTTAATTTTTACTTTAAACATCTTTAATAATAGATTTTTATCTTATTAGCAATGAATTATAATAATGATATCAATTATTCATTTATGAATGGGAATAATAATTAAAATATATAATATAACTTAAACGTATTTTAACTGGCTTGACAAATAATTAAAACTCTTCGTTTACATCCAATTTTTCATTACAACCAAAAACTAAAAGTAGTACTGTTGAAATAATTGAATAATTCATGCCATTTTAAAACTTCCCTGGAGGTTTACCGATTTTATTATCGGAAAAATATTCTATTTTACGTTAACGTTATAAAATTTTATACCAGCATCCGGTGTAAAACGGGATAGTTTGTTTGCCAATAGATATGGAATCAATAAATCCTTTTTCCATAGGCGCCACATATAATCAATATAGTCTCCATCCAGACTTGGAAAAATAATTTTAGCTCTAATTCAAAATCACGTAATAAGTTCTTTATCAGTAGTTTTACATAATGTTTCTGGAAAAATTAATTAATGGACGATAGTTAACAGTCTTCTTGATTAAAACATTATTTATCATACTAATGTCAATTAATTAAATAAAAAAAAGTTATGGAATAATTAACTGCAGATTTAGTTATGAAAGATAACTGAATTATTAATATCCTTAATCAAATATGATATAACAGAAGTAAAAGAAAAAAGTAATTTAAATTTTAACTTGATGAGATAAGATAAAATTATTTTTAACCGGATAATCAAAATTTCACTCAGTACATTCGAATTCAAAGTTCGTTTAAAACAAATATAATTTGGACCAAGTTTAAATCAAATAAAAAATTACTTTTAATATTTTTTCTCAGAAAAAAAAGTAAGCTTATAATACAAATTTACCTATACGTTTAGTAAAATTTTATAATTTAAATAATATATTTTTAATTATTTTTATAATTAATTATTATTATCATGTGTGAACTTGATGCTGTCCTGGTTAGAGGCTCGTGACGCAATCCAAAAAGTGCATCAAGCAAATTGAATAATGAGTACAACAATGGGCGAATGTAAACATTGTTTAACGAATGTAAACAATGTGAATATGAACAGTGATATCTTGCTGTTGTCAGAAACGTGGACGATATTAAGAGACACATTCGAATTAAATGGTTTCGATCACCATCATTTAGTAAGCGATCTTTCATGGTGACGGCCGAACGGTGTGTCCATTTACATCAAACACCATCTTAAACTCTTAGTAGAAAGCATTGAAATGCTAAACCAGGATCGAGCGACGATGGCATTACCGACGCCATTGATGAGAGCATGGACAGTAAAAATCGTGATTACAAAATAGTATTGGCCGGGGATTTCAATACTGATAGGGGTACCGAGCGCGGACGAGAATTTTGCAAAATAATAGATCAGATTTACTACATTGCTTTGAGAAATAACATTGTTCAATATACAATGAGATCTCGGACAAGCATTGATGCAGTGTTTTCAACACACAGCGTAAGAACATGTATGATATTTTCAGTCATCACTTTCTTCCATATCCTCCTCTGTTCAAGACCCCTGGAAAAAAAACAAGTCTGCGTACGGCTGGTCCGCCAGAAGACGACGATACAAGGCTCGAGTGTGGGCCCAATCCATGGAATTTTGCCGCACAAATTGCCTGGGAAGGTGATGATGACGGATATCCAATGTAGCATAGTCAGCAGTAGATGTCCAGTCGACGGCCGGGTTGCATATATGCAACGTATTATTTTCACACATGATAAGTTGAAATTTGCCTAGCAGATTTAAGTTTTCTGATTTGTACCGTAGTGTGCAGGTTGGTCAACTGGGTGTGGTTGAGCTGAGATATTAGGAAGTACAGTTAGGAGGCACATGTTAGAAAATACACAGTTTTATTTACACATGTGCAAACACAACACACATACAATAAGAAACATACAATTTTTAACACATTTAAAAAAATATAATTATAGATTCGTAGAAGCATTCAATTTCTAAAACGAAAACCCGATCAGGTACGCGCAGTATGCTTGAAAAATACTTCCTCTCCGTGTGAGAGTCTATAGGCCAATTAATAAGCAGGGGTGAGTTAAAAATATATCTTCGTGGAACGAGAGATTACAAACTAAACGTTTCTCAGCGTTAGTGTAGTTTGCGCAGTACTTCATCTCGGGTGAGAGTCTCATGGCCTACTGACTACTTTTTCTGAAATCCACAGTGGGCCCTTTCCAGTGAGTAGGAGAAAGAACAGTTACACTACACATTTTCAAAATTCTCTACACTTTTTTTTCATGCCAGTAAGGAAGTTAGAAAAATTTTGAAATTTATCAGTGAAATCAAATACAAATAATAGTGTTTTTGCAAATATTCATAGTACGTGTATTTCAAAATTAATTTTGTCATTTAGAGGCCATATAATATTAAAATCAATATTTTAATATTATATTATATTAATATTATATTTTTTAAAATTATATATTTTTGCATTAAAGATTTATTTACAAATTTCATATTTTAATGGAATTAGTAATAATGCCAGAAAAATATTTTTAGTTATATTATTTTGCTACACTAGGTTTACTGGCTTTTTTAATGGGAAAAATACTAAAATAGAAACACTAATATTTGTAATATTCTGTATCTGTCTAATATTTCAAAAAGTGTTTTAGATACAAAGTCGAATAAAGTCACACATGCTCGTTGGTAAAAAAGGGCTTTGTACTAAAAGGAAAAATAAAATTAATGTATTTCTATATTTGTTCACTATTATGATAAAAATAGTACTATAATTTAATGAAAATACCAACAGTTAATTTCTAAAAATTTTTACATTTCTTTTTTTCATTGTCATGTGCACGTCAACTACTTACAAAATTGGAATAAAGCATAATAAAAAATAGATGGTCAAGCAAAGAATTAAACCAACGAACATATTTAAAACAGTAAAACTAATTTATAATATTGTTTTAAATATATCACTATAATACAAATATTTGTTTATAAATAAGGAAAGTCTTGAAATAAAAGGTTTCACATTTAAAATTACTGTGATATTGAAAAATTACTTGCAGATTATATATTTATATCTATATCTATATATATCTATATATATATATATATTTAATTTACAATTAATCTGTAAGCTATATATATATATCCTTAAACTGTGAGCATAAAATTAATAGATGAATTATTTCTATAAAAGACGCTGTTTGTGATGATAGTACTGAATTTTAATTTTCTAATTATGTTTATAGAATGGTATTATTTTTAATTCTATTTGATTAACATTTTAACAAATCAGTAATTAAGAATTTTATCTCATAATTTTTAATTACTGATTTGTAAAAGTATTGAAGTAATTCACACGAATTTTTCATTTGAATTTTTAATTATTTTATTTATAGGATGATATAATTTCTATTATATTTATGTACTATATTCAATTATGTATAATTTTAATTATTCAGTTCAACTTTTATCATGCATTAATCCATATGAGTATTTTTTTTAAAATGTACTTTCACTTTTCACTTACTAATTTTAAAATAAGCAAAAAATTTAATTATTATATTTAATTTTATGTGTAAACAGTTAGATATGTGTAAACAAACCTGAAACATTTATCTTTTTACAACAACATTTATCATTTTATAAAATTGCTACTGAATGATTACAGTAAAGAATTTTGGTAAAATGCAACATAAATAAGTTTACATTGTAATGATTTTTTTTTTTTTTTTTAGTAAATCGAATTTTGTTATTTTCCAAATTGTAACTTTGTAATAATTCTATTTATCTATCAATGAATTTCATTTTCTTTCCTTCTAATAAGCTACAAAAAGAACAAAAATAATATTTATGTGCTGAATGAAAAAAAAGAAAAAAGGTCCAACTTTTGAATGCAAAAATGATTCCACGTGATCAAAATTGATGACCATCATTATTGCAACCCAACTTCTCATTATTCTTCCATCTCTTTGATGTAAATCCCACTTTCAATGCTTTCTATGCAGTGAACGAATCATTAAACCGACTTATAATTCAATGATTTGCATTCAGTATTGATTCGAATTCAAAAGTTACAATGAGAGGAGAATTCTTCAATGTTTAATAATAATGACTTTAATACTTTTTTCTTTCCTTACGAAATTTAAATACATAATGTTCATCTTCTTCTATTATTTCTATCCTCATGTTTTCCATTATAATATTATCATTCCATTATTCATTATTTTTAGAAAACCCGGGGTTCGCCAGACATGAAAAGAACGAATTTAATTTCGAATGCACCCCATTCCGTTCTTATGACAAAAGGAATCCCAAAGTGTAATGACAAATGCTTTACCTTTCTTTGTTCTTCAGAAAGGAGAGTTAAAAAAATAAATAGAAATTCCATGTTCATAGCTAATGAGCATTGGGCCATATCAGTGATAGATTATACTTGGAAAAGAAGAGGAAATTCGATTTTACCGTCCAACCTCATTGTTCAAAGAATACTGAGGAACATAACTTACCAAAGACATGCCCTGGCTTTTACCCTCATTGAATTCCGGGAAAGCCATCTGTTCCAATTTCTGTCAAATATTTCGAATGGTTGCTTTTTGCGAGTTCAGTTCGAAGCAATTTTTTGACAGGTACGCTTTCCAAAGGCAAAACTTATGAAAATCACTTATCACATATGAATACAGGGGAATGCTAGTGCAATTATCTTTCTCTTACATGGCAATCACTTTTCCAGGAAAATTCATGGAAGACAGTTTTATTCCTGTGGCATAAACTTTCTGTGCTCTGTGGCAGTGAAAAGTTTGATTTTTGGGAATGGATTGGTGGGAAAATAAAATTGGTAACGGAAAAGGGAAACATTCGAGTTTGAAGATAAAAGGTGATGTCTTGTACGACCAGAAGTAAACTTTGTAATGGCTTAAAAATGCTTCTTATGACGGAAAACGTTTTATCTTTTGAGTGAATAAAGACACGTACTCGGAAATTGGATTTTACATACATTTTTGTTTCATGGAATAAAAATAGACACTTGAAAAACACTTCTATGCATTTTTATGCCATGAATTGTTATGAACAAGTTATGAAGACATAAAGGATGTAACATATGATAAAACATCTATATTTAAATAATGCAATTGAAAGTTGTAATATATCTTAACTGAATTCTAGTAAGCAAAAAATATTTTTTTTTCCAAGACAATATATATTTCATTTAGGTTATATACATATCCTGTGGGTGGATAATTAAAGGTTTATTTTACTCGTATAATGAAGGAAAAAATAGTTTATAACTGTTAAAAATTTTAAAAACGTACTTAAATTGAAAATCGATAAATTATTGTTTATTTTATATTTATTATATATATATCTAAATATATAAAATATTCTAAAGCATATAAAAATTACACGTTGAAAAATATTCATCCGATTTCAACGAAATTTAGTATGCAAATGCATCCCAATACAACATGCAAATAATTAATTTCTGACATCAAATTATTGGATAACCTGAGCTCCATATATCATCCAGATATCTTATAAAAAAAGAAAAATTCGAATTCTGGGGAATAATTGGTATGCATATTTTTTTGATTTCATCAATTCAGATTAACTCCACAAATGCCTGCCATTTTATATCAGCTTCAAACATGTATATGTGCATAATTAACTATTCAAGTTAAACGGATAATTAATTTAAAGGAAGCAAGGTAGTCGAATCGAACTTTCACTCGAGCAAGATATTAGAATATAAGAATCATTCCAATAAGTTATTCGAATCTAAGAATCATTCGAGTAAGTTAGCCGAATCTAAGAATGATTCGAGCAAAGTGGTCGAATCAAGAATCATTCTAATTTGCATCGAAACGATACCCCCATTTAATGATTCTAATGAGTAGATATTTTTAACTATTTCTATCTTGCGGATCTTACTCGAGAAATAAAGGTGGTCTGCGGAGAAATCCCACATTGGGACCTTTACCAAGTCTATGAATATATGCCAGGCCGAATAATAACAACTAAGGTTGGATAATTCCATATTAATTGGTTTATTATATGTAACTTTATCTTCTAAATAAAACATTCATTTCTTCAGAAATTTTAATTATTTTTACTGTTTATTAATTTCTTTTATTTATTGTCACCTATTTAAATAGTGCCATATTAATGCATCTAGTTTTAACTTGTTGTTCTTTATTAGGCTTACAGTATGCATTGAAAGAAGTAATTTACTTAAATTTAAAAGCTATATTCCCATATCTACAATGCAATGAAATATTTATTTTTATTTTAAGTTCTTTTAAAGGGTTTAGTAAAGTTAGGGCCGGATATGTTTGTGGTCTTGATGCAGTGTTGTTTATGGATAGAATTTAAATTATTTCTTAAAGTAATTACGCGATGTTTAGCGGTCAAGTTTATTAAAATTGCAAAGGCAGTACTGCACAACTGCAACATATAACATAGAAAATGAAATTATATAACAGATATTTGTAAAATCAACTTAAAACCAGTTCGTTTAAGGATCTATTTACCCTATATATTGCATGGAACTCTTCATTCTGCTCTGCACTCCCTTTTCTCCTATCTCCAAGGTTAAACAGGGGTGGGGGAAACAAGAAAAATGTGCAAAACCAAAGTCTAACGTAACGGTCAAATCGTCCTTGAAATAAACATCTATTAACTTTTTGTGCAAGGCTATAGTTTGTTGTAAGAATACATGGTGGATCGTTACTGGTGTTGATGTTAAATTAAGGTCAATATATCAAAAAGCTTTTCCAAAGAATTTTCTGACACAATTTAATTTTATTCCTAATAGAAGAAGTCATGCATTAAAGTCAATATTTATTTATTTGCTTTCTTGAAAGATGCTTCTATATGAGGTTTATATCCCTATCACAAACACATCACATAAAATAAAAAAATTTGAAAAGCAGTGATCTTATCACTAGAGGCTGTGGCCATGTCATTTAAATTTCATTTCGAAGTATTCTAAAATGAAAGGAAGATAATAAAAAATTAATCTTTTCCACTAAAAAAAGTTACAATTTCATCATCATCAGCTTTTTTTTTTATTCGTGTCTTTAATAAAGGGCAAGAGGCATGGGTATTTAATGTCATATAGAGACATTTAATAAAGGACATGTCTTGCAACCTTGCATCCATTGGAAATATTATATTCTAATTGTGCTGTTAAATGACTTTAATATCAACGATTTTGATTTTATTTTACGATGATGTTAAGAAACCAAAGTTGTCATGTCAAGTGTAATATAATCTATTTTCAGATTTCATTTCTTTTACCTCTGTTAAAGTAAAATTTAATTATTTTTCGTAGAGGGTCATACTTTCAAGATACACACTTAAGTGTAGTCGTACACTGTACCGTATATTCCAATGTTCTAATTTCATTTAACCAAAGAAGCAATAAAAATCTTCCCTTTGATAACAAAACAATGCTCTTATCAGATTGGCCAGTGTCCATACCACTTAACGTCTTCTTCGAAACATTCTAACAAGAAGAAGGAGAAAAAGACAACAAAAAATGTTAGTCGTTTCCATTTCAAAAGAAAAGTTACAGATACAGTTAAGTTTTTTTTTTTTTTTTCTTTTTGTATTCGTGACTTCAGTGAGGAGGGAGACAGCGATCACCAAAGTACTTACACAGAAGTAATCACTTTCACTGGTTCAGCTAACGAACTGCTTAACAGGCAGCCTGAAACGTAATTTTCATCGATTTTCTACTCTCCGTCACGCAACTAAACTGATAGGGAGACGGTATAATGCTCAATATCTCATTAATTGCGAACAAAGAGCCCCTTTCACAGAGATATATACGGAAAAGGGAAGAAATTGTCTTTTAATTGCTCCCTAAATTTCCATCTGATATTGATGAATTAGAATGCTATGCTAATTTGGGTCTCTCATAATGAGAAAATGTTTTCGTATGGATTCTGAAATATTTGTAAATAATGAGTGTTTAAATAAAGGGGCTTAAAAGAGAGAGTCGTCTGTTTGAATTTTATGTTTTGTATTTATGATAATAAAAGTAGTATTTCAAATATAATCATTACATTAATTAATATTACTAATTTATATGCTAATCCATTGTTAGATAAATGTAATTACCTTTTATTCATCTGAAAAGCAATTGAATAAAAATAAGTTTAGCGTCGTGATTTATGATGAAATTATTATTCATAATACATTCACATTCTCGAGAATCTCAAATAATCATCACGTTCTTTGAAAATATAATGATATGAAAAAACTGATTTATTTTACTTGATTTATTTGATGAACATTTATGAAAAAAGTTTTTTGTTTTATGGTTATTAATTGCATATTTATTAGAAATTTCTATTAAATCGCTAATCAACGTAATATAGAGACATATTGTAATGTTCCCCAAATTGTAATAATTCATATATTTAAAAACAGAAAAAAATAAATGTATTTTTCATAATAATTCACATACTATTTTAATATGTGAATTTTTAATAATGCACCTTAAACCCATTTTTTAATTGATTTTCATGCATAACATAGTTATGAAAAGAAAATTAATCAGAAAAAAATATATTTAATTTTTACTACTGAGACATATACTACACATACGAAGACTTTACTTTTATGATATATACTAGATTTAACACGCAATATTAAAATCTGATTTGCTTAAGATGTTCTACAATTATTATACAACTATTATACACACATATATATATATATATGTATATATTACTTTGTATAAAAAGGTATATGTTTCTATTTCCAATACTTTTTCAATGTATGTCCTAATAAAAGTGTTATTTTTCTATTTTTCTTATTTGTTATTTTGATGGATAAACATTATTTTAATTTAGTTTGATAACATAAATAATTCCCATTTGTATGTTCTTTGTCTTATAACTTGAGTGTTTTTTCTATATCAATCGATTAATCTAAATGAGGCATTATAACTCAAGTATGATATAGACATTCTGCATTTGAGCCTACTATACAAATCTCATAAAAAAAAGAAGGAATAGGAATGACCATGCAAACAACATTCAGAAAATATTGCATCATGTTTTTGCATTGAAAAAATTTTGTACCATCAGATAATTCGACTCATATGAGATTCTTTTACCCCCTAGTCTGGACTAATACATCGGTAAAAGTCGTTATTTAGTTCTAGATTATTGGAATTATATCAAACAGGATCTATAATGCGCGACGCTTGAATATGTCATTAGTATGAAACTGTTTGGTTCCAAGTTAAACTTATTACTAATGTATAAATTTTAAAAACTGATATGAGATCACGTTTGGGTAAATTATGGATAGTATTCCATGTAAAAATGCAAATTATTTTTCATGTAGAGAAAATTCTCAGCAAGTTCGTCATGCTAACAATCGAAACTAATCTTACTCATCACAGCTGTTGCATATAATTATGATTTTAAAACGGTCAAAGAATTTTTTTTTATATATTTGCAATAAAGAACTCACAAAATATTAAAATATATAAAATTATTTCATACCCACCGATATTATAACCCAGTGTCATACAGGGGACGCTTAGATGAACCAACTATGCAAATCTCCTAAGAAGGAAGAAGTAGAAGTGATAATGCAAACAATATTCAGAAATCACAGCATAATATCTTTGTATTGAAGTAAAACCTGTAACATGATAATCCGGGAGTTAATATGAGATTCTCTGACCACCTATTCTACTGTACACCCACCTACAATTGAAACTAACATCTTTATTCTGTTCTAGATTTTCGGTATTATACCAACAGGACCTATACTACATGGCGATAGCACATGTCAACATTATGAGTCCGTTTAGTCCCAAGTGAAACTTATTAATAATGTATAAATTTTAAAAACATGACATATGCAAACTATAGATATTGTTCTATGTAATATGCAAATTGTTTTTCATATTGGAAAAATTCGTACTAAGTGTGTCTTTTTACCGATTGAAACTAATATAACTTATTCCAACTGTTGCATATAATTATAATTTTAAAATTATCCAAGAACATTCTTTTTACATACTTATATTAGATAATTTACAAAATATTAAAATATATGCATTACTTTCACAGCCACCGAAATCATTTAACAAGTTCACATATCGCACACCTCTACTTCCATTTATCCATTCCAGATCTCACACATGCATCTAACAATTCCCGTTTCGCACCAATATTTTGAACGGTCGACTTAATTTGACGAATTATTTTCACATTATAAAATCAACGAAGCTCGAATTTCGTCGATAACGAAGGCAGGCGGGCAGCAGTTGTACCTCAAGTGCGGGAGGATTCCAAATTAACGCGCCAACGCTGGCGTTAATGTTTCCCCCAACGCCAAGCTCCTAATTAGTCAGGGAAGATCTAATCTCAAGGTACTGGCGATTTACGACAAGTTGGAAGCAACGGGCTTAATTTAAGCCGTCCATGGATTTCCAGTGAATTCGAAAGAGCAAGTTACTGCCACAAGTTCTGACACTCGACGAGATTGGGACGTGTTGTTACCTTCAATCCCGATAGGATTTATGGAAATGGTGCAAGAAATTTGACGTAATCGGTAATTGGTTAGGTACTTTAAGTTGTCATCTGGGATTACCTGTTTGTCATCTGAATATTGAGTTTCCGAAAGATGTTTGTCACGGCGTTATATTATAGTAGACCAGCTCAAAATAATGTATCTTTCTAAAGTATAATTTATGATATATATTTTCATTTTGTAATATTGGATGTCTATAAAACATCGTTACAATTTCAAAAATTTATTAAAGAGTGAAATGAAAAGTCAGATAACTGAAAATTATTTAAAAATGAAGTTTATATACATATATGATTTTTTTATGTTGTTTAATTTAAATTAATCTCATCTCAATTAATACATCTGTAAATGGACACCATATGTTGCATGTAGCTCATCAATATGGTTCTCGACTTCTTGCCCTGTTCATTGTGTCATACTCTTATAAATGGTGGCAATGCCATCATGGATAACTCGTACACTAAATATCACTTCACTGTATTTCATTTTAAGAGGTTATATTATAATTATCATGTATTGAACAAACATGCATGGCATGAATAATCTAAAGCAGATCACCGATGGTATTACCTACATTGATAAGGTTTATGCTACAGGAGACATAGCAAGAAATCGAGAATCATTTTGATGTGATTCAGGCAATTGAGGGTGACCATAAAAAGATATAATAAATTAAATTGAATTGAAACCAAATGAAGCAAGAAAAATATATAGGTTTCATTTTTGTAATATTGTATGTCTGTAAAATCTCGTTTCCACTTCAAAATATTATTAAAAAACGAAAATGAAAAGTCAGTTAATTGAAAATTATTACAAAATGCTGTTTATATATATACATAATATTCGTTTTCCCTCGTTTATTTTAAATTAATCTCATCTTAATTTAATACATCTATTAAACGGTCACCATAAGTTGCATGAAGCACAATAATATGGTTCTCGAGTTTTTTACCCTATTCATTGTATCCCACTCATAATAATGGTGGCAATGCCATTATGGACATCTCGTACATTAGATATCACTCCTCTGTCTTTCAATGGGGTTTATGAATACTCATACTATGAGGTATATTGAACAATTGAGATATCATGTATTGAACAAACATACATGTCATGACAAACGTAAAGCAGATCATCGATGACATTCCTGCATTGATGAGGTTTGTACTACAGTGAACATGGCTAGAAATCGAGTATCCTCTTGCTATGATTCATGCAATTCATGGTTCCCATATAAAGACGCATAAAATTAAATTGAATTAAATTTTTTTTTGTTCAAATGCAGCTGGCAAACACTTAGACAGGCAATAGACAGGTTTAGACAGGCTTAGACCTTAAGGCGAGCGCTGCACAGACGTTACTCACTTTGCATTATCCAGGGGCGCGTGTAACTTGGAGATACGGACGCAGAGTAACAATGTCCCCGCAAAGCTCTGCGATCCTATTAGGACCGGAACCTACGGTTTAAAGTGGATTCCGAACCACTACAAACATCCATGGCACCACCGGAACTTGAACCCGAAACCTGTGGTATCAAGCGCCAGAGCGCTAGCCACTCGGCCATTCAGGCCCTGAATTAAAATTAAAATTAAATAAAGCAAGAAAAATATATGCGTTTCATTTTGTAATAATTTTCACTTATATGCCTCTTCATTTACCTTTGTAATAATTTTTTTCTGAAATTATAAAGATACTTTTTCATTACTTTGTATTTTCATGGTTAAAAATTAATACTGAATGCAGTTATTACAATAGCCATTAAAAAAATTTACATTCAAAGTTTTAAAATATATTTTGTTGTTTTCATATGTTGAATAAATAAACGAATAAATTAATGAGTCTTTCATCAACGGAAAGGTAGATATATAGCATATTCAGTGTTACCCAGGATTATTACAATATATTTTGGTTTGGGGTATCAGGTAATATTGCATCTTCCATCCCTTCTTCTCGAGCTCAACGGGATTCCCTGATCCATCGTATAATCCTGACATACGAAAGCTTTAGGTTCGGTTTTGTTTATCGAAAGTTTAATGCACCTGAGTTATCAGACGTGATTTGCTATCGACCATGCTGCTGCATCCGATTAAAAACAAGTAATATAAAAAAAAAAATGTAAGCCAATTCCTACTTTTTTTTACTATATTGCAGAAAGCCCTTTATAAATAATTTTTATTCACATTTTTAAGTTTATCTGGCGACATCTATTGGTAGATAGATATAAGCAACTTAAATCTAAAAAAACTAAAATTAATTAATTCAATTTAATTACTGAATTAATATTTGAAAAAACTGTATTAACATCAAGTGTCATCCACTAGAAGTTAAAAAAATGTATTTGAATTTGACTTGATGAATGGAAAGTATTTTATGAACCATTGAAAATTTGAACAAGATATATTTAGGGAGAGTGTGAGCTAATTGAAGGAATTGAAAAAAAAGGATAATGTTTCTTACATAAAAAAAAAAAAAAAAAAAAAATTATGATAAAATATACTGAGGTTCAGTTACTTTTAAAACCGCTTTTACACAGAAGTATTAAGCTGCGAGATGTGGGATATCGTCTAATCACAAAGCTCAAATGTGGCACGCCGAGGCTATCATTGGTCGATGCTTTACACCTCGACATTCAACTCTTGGTGAAAATTCTCCCAGAATGCAATGGCATGTCCTTATCACACGTCTGTAGGCTGTTCGCGGTACAATAAGTGGAAAATGAGACCCACCGATATTACATATATATATATAAACTTATGTGCTTTTCCGTAGGTTCACTTCCACTACTGCCAGTGTGGGTCTCAGCCTGTACTCGTTCGAGCTGGAAGGTGATTTGTACCTCAACTTCTTCGTGTCAGCGGGTGCCGAGGTGGCTGCAGCTGCTGTGGTGATTGTGGTGATCGGATGGTGTGGGCGACGATGCTCCTTTTGCCTGAGTTCAGCTCTAGGTGGCGCCCTTACCCTATCCATTGCCACTATACAGGCGGGTAAGAGACAAATGTTCTGTTTAACAATATAATATTATTATACTATTATATATATTATATTATTATATAATATTACAATATAATAATAAATATTGCAAGAGATGTATTTATTAGTTACAAAAAAAGTAAATGTGTTAAAAACATCCCAAGGTTCAAAGATGTTGTATGGTGAAATATAAATTTTCACATTGCAAAGCCTTTTTTTATTAAAAAGAAATCTAGTATTATTAAAGAGATATGATTTAATAAAATCTCTTCTTCATTTTCTCTTATGCTTTTGGATTTTTTTTTCAATATTTTTTTCTATCAAACATTTACTCATGAATTAAATTTGTTATAGTTACACTAATACAGCAAAAAGGAGGACATATATTTTTTTAAATGTTAATTAAAAAAGAATTCAAAGTCTCTTACTAAAAAGCCTATAATTTTGTTAAAAGTGTTAGAAAAGTTTATTGATGATTATTTATTTTCCATTTTGGCAAGAGTTATTTCGATATTAAATAAGAACTTTTCGATTAAATTATGAATTTAAAAATAACTTTTTAGAAATCTTCTAAGCAGCTTTTTCCTAACACAGGAGGAAAGGCTATGTTTGACAAACAGTTGAAATAGGGTTAACGATTTAAAGTTAACTTAAATCTGTGCTCCGCCACACAAAACATATCAGAAGCATCTATAAGCAATTAAGCATATCTATAAGCATTAATTAACACAATGTTACTTATACTAGTAAGTTTGTTTGCTCACTGTTAACCCTATTGAAAAGAGGATATAATTTGAACTACTTAAATAAATTTTAAAATATAATTTTTTTTTCAATTATCAGTGATTTTCAGGTCGAGAAAGTATTTCGACAAACAACTGAATCCGGACATTTTGCAAAATCAGTTAAAATCAAAAAAATTGGGACAATCTTTATCATTTTTATTTTATTGTACGCTTTCTAAAAGTTTGCTTGATATTTTACCAGATAAATCCTACGAATAATTATCTTATGTAATGGAAAATATTCTATAAAGTACTGATATTTCTCACTCTTCATTTACAGTTATGCAAATTTAAAATAATTCAAGCCATACTTCCCATTTTTTTTTATCGAAATGTCGAAATACGTGATGTATGAATTATTCAAAAATGTATTTTTCCAGGAAGCACATCCCGCTTATCCATGTTCGTGGTGGCGAAACTTAGCATATCTTCCTCATCTGTGGTTCTGCCCCTGTGGACGAGTGAGCTGCTGCCCCTCGTGGTGCGCTCCATTGGAATGCGGATGACAGACCTCATCAGTCTCCTGGGCCCTATTGCTCTGCCTTTTCTCTTCAATCAGGTAAGTGCAATATTCAAATACACTCAAGAGCCAAAACATTATGACCACCCCTACATTTTGCAATGAACTCGCCTGGATGACATGGAAGGCACGTGATCAGGTGGAAGTGGTATTTAACTGGTATTAAGTGGTGGTATTAATCCATGCCAAGGCGGGTTGAAGCTGTGTTGCGCGCCAAAGGTGGGTCAACTCGTTATTGACAGGTGGTCATAATGTTTTGGCTCTTGAGTGTATGTCCTAATAAGAGTGTTATTTTTCTATTTTTCTTTTTTGTTCACCTTTAAAAGAGAAAATACAACATCTAAAACTTGGACTATACTTCATACTACATACGGATACTATACCAAACAGGGATATTATATCAAATCATTGCAACTAGAACCACGATGACCTTTGCAGTTTATAAAAAACAATATTGGGAAAATTGGGTCCACGCAACTTATAAAAACATGGCAAAAATAGCATATGAAACGTTCGCACGTTTTTCTCCTCTTTATTGAGCGGCCTGATGACCAATTGGCTAGCTCTTTAGTCCCACAGGGTTAAGGCTGGAATCCTAGGGGTGGCATGAACATTTGTAAGTTAATCCACGTTAACTGTAGATGTCAGTCTAATTATCCCAAAGTGTGTAAAAATAACAGAATAACGACAAACCAAACTTTTTTCTTGGACCAATGGGAGGATATTCTGACATTGTTTCTCAAAAGTGTTGTAATTATGTAATGATAAAACATGTATTGAACCTCTATAGCATCATTAGAACTTAGATGATGTTCATAGTAGGCTAATCATATGTGTTAAAACCATGCCAAACAAATGGTGCATCAATGGTGAAAATAGAAATCAATGAACACTCTTTATTAAGCAAAATTTGTCCTCTAAAATGCTAAATTACAAGCCAAATAAGAACACTTAAGATAATAAGACACCAGTACTTACCTTTAATTACATCCAATAACACAGTAATTTTTTAATAACCTTTGATTTAATTGCTTATGGCATTGCGAAACCAGCATGGGGTTTAGAAAAAAATAAATGACTAAGATTGACCATATTTTAAACATTTCAACGAATTTCACTTGATTGCTCTTTATTTATTTTAGATTTTATGTTTGAAGGCAATAGTGATATTTTGGATTTGACAGCAATTGTTTTAAATGTAATGATAAAAAATCTAGCTTGAAAGTTACATGCTAGGGTATGTTTTTAAATCCATCAAAGTCATTTTTCTGGAGAAATTTTCAATAATAGAAACTGTCCATTATCAGCGCAAAATACTTAGCCGGTCCTTAGAGAAAGCAATACTGCCCAGGAGGTATGCTGAATAACAATAAAATATAATAACAACTAGACATAAACTTTATTTTAAATGAAGGTAACAATAGTGTATAACAATATGTATAAAAGTACTTTAATTTGATCTAAAAACATATTTATAATTAATTGCTTGAAAATAATAATTTAGTAACATGTAGATTTAAATAAATTTAAAAGAAACTCTTAAGAATTTTTTTAATGAAATGATGAATACTAAACTTTATTCAAATAATTATTATAAAGGTAAAACTACTAATTAATCTCAACATAATATAGAAAAACGAACAAAACTATGTAATATATTCTTATCAAAAATTTAATATTTTATAATTCAATTAAAACATATTTTTAAAATTTTATATTATTTTTTATGTTAAATTAATAAATATCCTCATGTTATATAAAATCTTTCAGAATCTTTTCTTCCAAATTCCTTTTAATTGTAGAAAATTTTTTAAATTTTAAAACTTATAAGGTGATTTTTTACTTTGGATTAAAGTTTTAGGTTTGGGATATTTTTTTCAAAAATTAGAATTTGCTAAAGCAATAGATATTAACGTCAGAAGAATTTTATGCTTTTTTATTTATTACAGCTTATATGATAATGATAATATAATCTTTTAATTAAACCTTTTATTATTATTTCTGTATTTATTCCATTCTATAAAATTTAGAGAGTCTTTGTCTTAATTTTCATCTAATTTAAAAGAATATATACCATGGAATTGTGTTTAATCTGAAATAAAATTTGATCGAATAATTTTCTTGATCAGAAATGAATATTTGTGGAGAATAAGTTTAATTAAAATTAATTTAGCACAATAACAAAAATTTCATTAAATATTTTTAATAATAAAAAAATGTATTTCATTAAGCATTTTTGCGAAGTGATAATAATATCTGATTAAAAAATTATGTTTATATAAGAATGCTAATAATAACATTTAAGTTTCCTATAAAAATATATATCATTAATTATTGAAATTTTTGAAAATAATGAAAATTAACTATTTTTTTTTAATAAACTATTGTACTGTTTGTAATAATTCGGTTTAAATATAGGATATATTTCAATTTCATTTGAATAAGCTTCTTTTAAAAACTATGGAACTTAATTGAAACTTTGATCAATATTTTCATTAATATTCTCTTACGTTTTTAAAATGGCGGTGATATATTATGAAATAAAACCGAAATTAAAAAATAATTAAACTCTTTACATAAGAATGAACTTTAAAAAAAAAAAAAATTCCCAAAAGACAGCACTTTAGAGTTTCCGATACGATTCTGAATTTGCACTTAAGTAAATAGTGAGAATTAAATTATATCTTTACAGACATAACGCAAAGAAAAAAAAATTGTCACGTATTTGAATAATGGGGCAAAAAATATTGTTCTAAGCCCTCGTATAATTTATCATATAAAAAAAAAAGAACTATCCGCCATTTTCTCTTCCTTAATTTTTAATAAAAGCTAATTATTTTAATGAGTACCAAAATTTTCTTGTCCCATGTTTGTGTTGGCTCAACTCTACTCTTCAATAAAAATTTCCCAAGGGTATGCTTAACGAAGATGGCGGGAAAAAAAAGATATTCTTTGATAGCCTTAATTACTCATAAAAAGTTCGAAAAATTTTTCGTTCTTTCCTTTAGCTTTAGAAGATAAAACGGAAACGTTCTATGGCCCCTTTTGTTGTAGACTAGTAGGTTGGACACGATAAAAAAAATTCTAAAGGTAAGAACTTTTATCTCATACTTCCACTGAGTTTCCTGATACGGAATATTAATTAAAGTGGGGACTTTTTTCGATTTTTTTTTTTATGTTCTTTTAACCTATACTCGTCCGATTATTCTCTGATTAGAATAAGCGGCATGGTCTCTGGCTGTAGAAATGTCTAGAGCAGCTGTTTTCAACTTTTACGCGGGAAAGCAAGCAAGTAGAAAAAAAAAAATGGCGGAATGAAGGGGAAAAAAAATGACTTCTAGAATTCTTTTGACTTTTCGACTGATTGCTCTTTTTCGACCGTTTTCTGGAATGAAAACAATTTCTTTCTCAAATATTTTATCTTGACAAGAAAAAAAATGTGTAATTTTGGTTTAATGTAATTCGTAATTTTATTTCTAAATATGTTTAATACAAAGTTTCTTTAGTAAGAAAGCAAAATAACTTTTTTTAATTGATTTATGGTAAAGATTAGTTAAGTAATATTGATTTAAATTACAGGGACTTTTTTTCAATTCCTACTATTAGTTCACACTCTCCCTATATATATCTTGTTCAAATTTTCAATCGCTAATAAAATACTTTTTATTCATCCACTCAAGTTCAAATACATTTTTTTGAACTTCTAGTGGATGACACTTGATATTAATACAGTTTTTTCAAATATTAATTCATTAATTAAATTTAATTAATTAATTTTAGTTTTTTTTAGATTTAAGTTGCATATATCTACCAATAGATGGCGCCCTATAAACTTAAAATAATGAATGTAAATTATTTATTAAGGACCTCTGCAATATAGTGAAAAAAAGTAGGAATTTACTTAATTTTTTTTTTTTAAAGTAGAATATAAAATTTCTCTTAAAATGCCCTATAATTAATAAGATAAAATCAATAAAGCAGATAAAATTTGTTACTTAACTTAGGTATCTAAGCTGATTCAGCTATCAATTGTAGAAATTGTAGCAGAGCACATGAATACAATTGTTATCACAAATTTAAAATTATCCACTGACTTTATTAAAATTGGACATTGACTTTATATTTCCCAAGGTCTTAATTAATTCACTTTATTATACAATTGGATATTTTTTTGCCAGTAAAGGAGAAAAAGAAATAATTCTGGAAGAAAAAATCAAAGGTCTTAGTATGTTATAATTTTTTTTTCGTCGTTATAACTACGCATTTACTTTATTTATGTTCACAACATATTACTTAAAATACATAATTTATTATACTAATAGCATTTATCTATATATTGCATTTTCAGAACGCTGATGACGAATTCACATCATTAATAAGAAAAAAATCTTTTATGACGTTAAGTATTCACTGATAAAGAGAAATATAACTAAGTTATAATATTGATTGTTAAAACAAAACACTGCTGTTACATTTACCTTTTTTCAATTTCATATTAAATGATTTTATAAAATTTTTCACATCATAAAATGAAAATCTATACGAACTCTGCTTTTTCTAATTTAATTAATATAACAATGAATAAATTTTCTATTATCAAACTTTCTCTAAAACATAACGTTTTCTATATTTATGTTGAATATAAAATCTTATTACTAACTATTATCAATAGACAAAATTTTAAATATTTATTTTTAATTCAGTATTTAATTCATAGTGGGTAACGGAAGTCTTAACCCAGAAAATGTCATCTAGACACAATTAATATAAATCCACCACTGACGTTCCTTCATATACTCAAGCCTCACCCCCTTTCAGTCGATAAATCCCTTACAGAAAGATGAGTCTTAGCAGGCTCAGCTTAAAACTGTCATCTAAAGATGATAAACCACATCAATCGTTAACCTAACGGCAATCTGCCTTGCACATAAATTCTACGTCCTCTTAGTAACATTCACTGCATGATATTAAGTCTCCAAAGATTGGCATGCATTTTATTTTTTGGAAAGTAACATCTAAATATGCTTCAAATAAATCCATCATTAATTGGAAGGTATTCTATTTTATCACCACACTCCACTGTTTTTAATCAATAAATTAATCGCTACAGTGTGTCCCTAAAAAAAGCCCAAAACCATAAAATTGCATTCAAAGATGGCAGAAACCAAATCAACATTATATGGACGGCATTCCTTGTGATATCCAGTCTATTGTCAATCTGTAACTCTTCACAGCATAATGAATCTCAAAGGGCGCACCTTGTATATTTTTTTCCAGAAAAATGCCAGCTAAACATGTGTAGAACAAATTCATTATAAAGATGACGTTCGTTTATGTTTTTAAATTGAATTGTTTTTATTTCTTTTTATCTGTGTACCTCCGTGTCTGGTACCCTCCGTGGGTGGTATGTCGTAGTTGTCCTTTTGATTGTCGAAAACTATTTAAGTACTATCTAGTATCTTGTCAATTTATAAATGTACTACTGTGCCCAAAAAGTAAGAACGATTTTCAATTTAAAATTCCTGGAGCTTATGGAATTTTATTTTTATTTCTTTTTTAGGTTGCTGGTGGCACTGTCCTTGACATCTGTGTGAAATTTCATGTCAAAATATTCATTAGTGTGATTAAATGTTAATTTGTGTTTGAGTTACGCTTGGCTTTGTGAGACGCTAAAACTGATTCCGTCAATTTTTGAAATGTGTAAATTAATTGAGCAAAGAACATGCATTCAATTTTGTTTGCGGCAACGTATAGAAATTTTCAGAAGCCATTCGGTGAGCATTCCTATATCGAATAGAAATGTTTACAAGTGGTATAAACAGTTCAAAGTAGTCAGAGAACGCGCTGAAGACGAAGAGCCCTCTGGTCGATCACCAACCTCAACCGACGAAGCTCCCACCCAAAAAATTAGAGATTTGGTGCTTGCAAACCATCGATTTATAATTAGAGACCTTGCTGATGAGGTTGGAATTTCAAAAGGATCGGTCAATTCCATTTTATGACTCAAACGCGTCAAATCTCGATTGGTACCGAAAACGCTGAATGCGTCAGCTCACACTGTAAATTGTAGGCGGGAAATAATAATTAGCAAATTATTAATATCAAATTAATGTTGCTATTTGTGTTTTCTCCCTCTCTTTAGGAAGAAAAAATATTTATCATGGACGGCTAATCTCTTCATATGTTGATTTCATTTTTCAGGGACGTAAGTCCCCGGGGGTCCCCCTCCTGACCCTGGGGTCCTTACAGATCGCGGGAGCCCTCGTCGCCTTACTCCTCCCCGAGACAATCCACCAGAAGACTCTCCACACACTGCAGGACGGCGAAGAGTTCGGGAAGCACTCCACGTGGAAGGACTGCTTCCGAGTAGGCCCTCCCAGGTAACTAATTAGCGAGCACATAAGAAACATTATAAAAGTAATTGAATTCTCATTCATGTAATAAAAATAATATCAAGAATATATTTTATATTGCATTTCTAACAATTATAGGATCTCAAAATTAGTACACACTTGTGAAAAATCAATGTAAACTATAATGTATTTGCATACGCAAGAAAAAACAGCGCAAAATCTCAAAATAGGGGACATTGGGATTTGGCGACAAAATGCGGTAGCATGGGTTGATTGACACTTGACTGACAATCGCAACCCGTTACTTGGCAGACTTTGGCGAAAAGAATTTTTGCTGCCAAATCCCAAAGACCCCTGTTCTGCAATTTTGCCAAAAACAGTACAGTCGTAAGTACATAGGCGTTATCATAGGAAGCATTCAAAATTTCTTCCATTGGTATTGGTATGCGTACCTGACATATACCGACTGGACGTTATGAAATTTTTGTAGGTACTGAGTGTTTTCTTGATCTAGTAGCAATTAGAGCGACAACAAAATCTATGGGTGTTCCGTAAATAGTTTTCTTGATGTTACCTCATTAAGATAAATCATAAGAGGAGAATCAGGTAAGCGAATTTACCAATTCCTAAAAGTTAGGCTCCCAATTGGAATACAGGAAAATTGAGAATTGAGACCAAGTACATTTATTTAAGTTTGTGACGTACGTTTCCCGACATAAGTGTACGAAGATGCGTCAATTTCTATTGGCTAGGTCAATTCAGTGTTTATGAAACAAGGTATATTGACTGCACAGTCAACGACTTTAATGCCAAAGTTACACGGATCTGAATTGCCAGAAACATTTGTGATAAAGTGGCATGAAGAAGAAATCATGTAGCATGGTAATTTTAATCGCACACAAAATATAAATATTATAACGCACTTTAACTAATTTTTGAAAACTTTATAAAAGAATGTTAAAAAATTAAGTTAATACTGATTTTTATTTTTAAAAAAATATTAAAATTTTTCTTGCCCAATGTCTTTCTTTGTCGTTTCTGTTTCCCCAAAGCATCTACGACAGTGGAATTAAGTTATCTCAGAAAATACACCTTCCTTTTAAAATACTTTATATTAGCAGAATAGAATCCAAAAGTTCAAGATACATCTGATTCCTTAGTACAAGGGTCGCCAACCTGTGGCTCGCAAGCCACATGCGGCTCTTTGGATATGAAGCTGCGGCTCTTTAGTTCCATACGCAAATATTATTTATTTTATCAAAAAAAAAACATTTATAAGTCGTTCTGAATCGATTAACGAGGATTAGGCACCGATTCTATCTCTCAGCTACTAGTACTCGCTGTTCACCGCACCCTTTTCCCCGTGACACGTGTCGTCAAACCATCGGAAGCTCTCAAATGACGCCGTCGGCAGATGTTTCTACGTAGGTTTTAATTCGCTGTCGACGCAAGACAATTTGGCGTCTTCATCAATGCTTTGGCTTCGACGTATAAAGATAGTACTAAGGCTTAGTACTTACTATAGTTGTTGACGTCACACTTGAAAAAGTACACATTCTACATGTGAATTATGTACAGTTGAGCTATGTGGTGTGGATTCAAACGTGGCACATTCTCATAAAACTGAATAGGTGAGAAATTAATTAATATATAAAATTAATTCCTTGCTTTTGAAACACAGACTATTTCTCCTGGATGTTACGTGCCAGAAATCCTCAACTTTCATTTTACATATGTATTTATGATATAAATGGGAATCAATTGATAGATATTTTGTAACCTATAAAATAAATTATTATTGAAAATAGAAAATAATTATGTTTGAAAATGGAAAACAGTAGTATAATTATAATAGTAGTATGGAATTTTGGCGCATGATGATCGAGTGACTTGTCGCTCCGGCGCTCGGTGCAACACGGTTGTACCATGGATTCTTATAGTTGTTTGGAATCCATTTTAAAACGTAGATCCCGATCTAATACGACTGTTGGGCGTGCGACTGACAACCCATTTATGTAAAAAAAAAAAAAAAAAAAAAAAAAATCAAAATTTGTCACTAGGCAGACGGCTTTGGCCATTGTAGGAGAAGCATACAACTTGTAAAGTAGCAAATTTAAAAATTTAGTTACTGGCAGCATCAAAAAAATATAAAAATTCATGAAATTCACATCTAACAATTCTGGAAAATACCGACCTAAGAACTCGGAACAACGCTACATATTCACTTGCGCGTTACTTTTCAATGTGATTCTGATTCTCATTTATTCTATTATACATCAAAGGATGGATATAGAAATTCATTTTCCAACATTATATTGCAATCGAGCGTACATTGAATTTCTTTATAAATATGCTTTTAAGGAATAATAACAATTTTAATATTCTAGAAAAAAAATATCAAACTGTGTTTCTTGCAGGCAAGAAGCAAAGAATGGCATACTGAAAAATAGAGGTCCACAACCACAATCTCCCATCCTAAGGTAATTACCATTGAAAATATATTTTCTAATTTGTAAATAATATTAAATATGTAAAATACATTAATCAATTAAATATATAAAATTTAAATCTCCTTATTCTTGTACTGAAGATTAAATTTTTATCTCATCAGGTTAATATTTGAAAATAGATTTAATGCTTTTGAAGAAGATAAATACAAATTCTATTTTAGAGCATTGTTTATTTTACAAATATTTCCTCGTCTGCATTCTAATTCAAAAATAATTTTCCAAAAGTTTAATTTTTAAGAATATAAAGACAATAAACATATCTGCTATAAATATGTTTTTAAATATTGATATGTATCTTTCGTTTTAATATTAATAGTATGTAAACATAACATCGCAAATTCAGAAGTTTGATTTCTTTTTCATCTATATCCATCGATCCATAAAATACAAAGAACCATTTGAGGTCTTATTTAAAGGAATACATTTTAATACTTTTTTTATTTATCATTACGGTTTTGATAAAATACAAAATATTTAATATGCAAATTGATTCAAAATATTTTATGAATTTAAACAAAAAGGCAAATAAAAATTTGAATCCCTCATTGCAAACAAAAAGTCAAAAATAACAAATTTTCAGAAATAATTAGCACTTTTGTTGTAGAATGTCCTTTCAGAATGTCTTTTCAATATTAAAAATTTAATGTTACTTTCAATTCGTTTCTATAATAACAATGTACAATATGTTTTATACAGCAGCGGTTCTGTTTTCTAATTCATCTGTACTAGCGGTTCTAATTTCATCTGTTTTTTGTTCGACTAAATATAATTCTTCTTTTTTCATTGATAAAATTACTGAGAAAACCATTTTAAATGGTCCCTGAACCAATTATGAAATATTTGTGAATGTATAGCATCAGAGCATAAATGTCTTTTCCACAAAAATTATCAAGCTTTTAAAATTTAAATAAATGATTTCTAAATTTCTCGTTAAATTTCTGCTTCTTTTTTTATTGCATTTCTTAACATTAGAATTTATCATACCTTGGAAGAAGAAATTGCAGAAACTCGAAAAAACTGTTACTCGAACTAGTAGAATATTGTTGAGAAAATTATTAAGCCATTTGAAGTTTCATGCAGAATTTGTTGATTTTATGCGAAAAAGTTGAAATGAAAGGTTTATATTATGATAGTTGTTTAGGAATTGAAAGAAATTGATAATACTGAGAAGTTACATTATTGTGACAGGAGCAAAAACATTGCAGTCACATTATTTTATCCAAAGAGCAACTTGATTCAATCTTTTAGGCTTTATCGTTATTCCAATTTCAGAACATGCATTTAATTACAAGTACTTTGTGTGTGCACAAATGTGTGTTACAAAATTATTAATAATTTCATGTTTAGATCAAATATGAATTTCCTTTTTATAACATTTATCGGAACTCAACAGTTTAAATTACTTGCCCGTCTCGCCCTTAATAGAGGAATGATATTCGAACATACTGGTGTAATTGGGGAAGTCACTGCTTCCAGAAAGTAGGAGACGTGATGATGATTGTGACAATGTGTGTAAATTACATCGCATTGATATTCAGTCAACCTAGTGTAAGTTGTCCGTATGACAGGCAATTTTATCGGATTAATCGCAAATGTTGTACACACACATATACTTAAAATCATCCTGGAAGGCATTGTTCCCTCCACTAAACACCCGTCAGTGAGCTATTCGCCGGCTAGTAAACCTCACGACTGGTTCGACCCCCGCCTTTCTAAACATAGGAGGCTACAAAGCAATAATCACAGCTGTGAGGTGTAAGGAAAAGAAAAAAAAAGTCTGAACTACTTCAAATTTTTAAACTGAATTCACTTTTTAACTGTTAGCGGTCTACATAACAATAGGTACGAGAAAGAGGTGAGAAGAAAAAAAAAGTTTAAATTATTTCAATTACTTCATCATTTTAACATCGCCTCACTTTGCTTTTTTCAACTGGCTACAAAGCAATAAGTATCGCCCTGTGGAAAAGAAAAAAAAATCTTAACAACTTCATCTTTTTAAACTTACCTCACATTTTTAATTGGTGACAACAAAACGAGTGACATAACAATAGGTAAGAAATAGTGTAAAGAAAAGAAAAGTATAAATTACTTCACGTTTTTAACCTCACCTCAATCACTTTTTTCAACTGGCTACATAGCAATAGATACCGCGGTGAGGTGTGAGGAGAAGAAAAAAAAAGTCTGAACTACTTCACTTTTAACCAACTTCCTCATTTTAACTATTAGAGGGTGACATAGCAATATGGACGGATGTGAGATATGGAAAAATGAAACTAAAACTCAGAATTATTTCACCTTTTTAACCACATCCCGTCTTTTTTTTACTTGGTAGGGGCCTGTGTATTGCTATTGCTAAGTACAGGATTGATGTGTAGAGATATAAGATAAAAGTCTGAAAGATCACAATAGTTAAGGAAAAGAAAGAAAACATATGAATTATGCTTAGGATAAAAGGACTACAAATAATATACTAAGCAATTAAACATGGTGACAAAGCAAGGTTCCTTTATCTGGAACTTCGATATTTTACATAGTATCTTCCGAAGCATACTTTTCATCTCACATAAGTATTTTTTGGAACATATAGGCGGAATTGAAAGAATCGATTTTCGTTTTAAATTTCGACTTCTTCATCCATGTTTTGCAGATAAGACTTGGGACGCTATCAGGAAACCACTTATCTTATTGGCCTGCGTTCTGATTTCCCTTTTCTCGAGTCACAGTGCATAAGCCTATCATTTACGCATTAGTACGGAAGAGGAATCAAATGGCATAATTCATCTTTCACGGAATATTCTTTGAAGAAAAGGAAACTCGATAATCAATTAACGACAGATTGAAACTGGCTGTAGAGTAGAAACGGAATATTAGAATTCTTCTGGCTCTGGGATAGTGTAAAATGCGATTTTATGGTTGTGCTTGTGTTATAAAGAGGCATATAATATTCTCTTTGAAAAGAATATGCTTAAAAGGATGTATATCCATGCCTTTATAATGCTTTTCTCTTTAATTCGTTTATCAATATTTCTCTAGTAGAGTTTTGGAAGTCTTAATTTTAAAAAAAGGAATAAATAATCACCTTTGAAAAATAATATAATCATTTTTATCAAAACTGTTTGAATGGTATGTATTTCAATACTGATTTAGGAATATTCAAAATACAAATCATTTTGTTATATATTGGGTAAAAATGAAACTTTCAGCACCAATGTTCCTTTCAATTATGTACCATTATGTTTCAAAAGAGATCAACATGCATCTTTAAAATCCAATCGAACAATAAATTCTCAATCCATGAATTAAACTTTCAGTATACATCATAATTGCTTTATATACTTTTATATTTCCATATCCCACTTGGTAGTAACATCTAAATCAAGTTAAAAAATCTCGTGGGGTTTCATGGAAGGAGAGAAGGGGGGTATCTGTTGTGATGAAGCACCCGTATTTAGAAGTCTGATTTGGCTCCTTGACGCTGAAGAAGGATGCAGTGACTTCCGAGAGGACTTTTAGGGGGAACTGCTCTAACAGTTGCTTATCGTATGGGAAAAACTCGAAAAACTCCCAACAGGTCACGATGCTGAACGTCACAAACGCCGTCGATTCACCCCGTTTTTTGAAACAGTGTCTACAACAAAACCTCCAGCTGATTGATCCTGAGTCCTCGTGCTCTGCGGCGGCATGCATTGCAACTGAGGCACGAGTCGGGCCTTTATATAGTAAATTACATAATAAGATACGGAATATAATTTGAATGTCTTGTCTAGAGAAATACATATTATGTAGGATCGTTCTTTTTATCAGTAAAAATCATCGTCATTATAAATTAAGTTTATTTTTCAAAGATTAAATTACAAACCAAAATTACTTATTTAATATTGTTTTTATAAAATATGTATAAAAAATTGCAGATTTTGCAACATATTCTTTTTTAAATTATTAAAAAATTATTTTTGGGCCTAGCGCTCTCTGGCGCTCAATGACATGGATGTTTGTAGTGGTTCTTAATCCACTTTAAAGCGTAGGTTCCAGTTTAATATGTGTTGCTTGTGTTGTAAAGTAATAAACTGTTTGTAGATCTTGACAATCCTACTCTGTAGAAAGGAAACATCACCTGCTTCGAATTCTGCCAGTAGGTAGACAGCCTTGGCCCGCCAAGGGGCTGTTATGGCAATGAAGAGGATCAAGATAAATTTATTAACTTTTTATCTATTATGTTATTATATTATTAAGATCATTATTTAGCTATCACATTTAGTTATAATTTTAATACATGTAAAAATATATAGTGCAATTACTGCAAAGTTTTCAACTGTGATTATTGGTTTCAATATTCTATGTTAAACTTAAAAAAATAATATTTAAATATAACGATAACATTAAATAAGAAATTAATGAAGATCAATCTAAAATAAGAGACCATGGTATAGTTAAGTTTTATATGGCATTGCACTGTAGAAATAACTTTTGGTTTAGTTTTAACTTGTGTGCATTATAAATTAACATACTGAATTATTTGAAAAAATTATAGTAATTCCCCAGACGTATAATTCGGAAATTAGTAAATATATCCATTAAATAATTCACGTTTTGTTAAATTTTAGCAAAAATATCAATTACACATAAAAAGAAAACAACCGTACTAAGGTATCCATTTTAATTTTACTTTCTAACAAATGTATTTTTGTTTATTTTCTTAAATGTACAAAGAAATTAGACAATGAGCTATATCGGATTTATTATGTGTATTAGACAATTACGCTGTATGTAATTTTAGAGTAGTTTTAACTTTTTTATTTTTATAACATCTTTTTATGTCATAAAACCTAAGTTAAATTTTTTCTGTAGCGATAAAATTAATTATTTCTTTATATTTGTAAATACTTAATCATTACGACATATAAGTCAAATTTAAAATGTTTTATTAGAAATGGTTTTGTATGTTATATAATTCAGTGTTCTTCACTCAGGAATATTTATATGTATATATATATATATATATATATATATATATATATATCGATTTTTTATACGATTAAAAATAATTTGCCAAATTTATATTGCAAATTTGAAAAAAATACATTATTCACTGCTGAATATTTATAACAATTATAAAAACAAAATAAACTTATAATCTTATTATAAAATAGTAAACCAATAAAACAAACAATTTGTACGGTAAAAAAAATATAGCATTTAAATGAGACATAATGTCAACTCTTATTAAAAGCAGTTATTAAATTAAATAATAAATCAAGTTGAATATTTTTATTAATAAAAGTAATAAATAAATAGGTAAATATGACTTCATAAAACTGAGCAATAAATTAATTCAACATTTCTTTTAATATCGATATTTGATCCAAATAATTTAGTAATTTACATATCCTATTTACAAGTACAAATCACAATTAATTTTGTTTATAAATCTGCATTTATATCTTTACTATTAATTTTTTTATCCTTAACTTTAAACATCTTTATAATTTTTATTCTCTATTTTTATATTAAGAAATTGAATATTTGCAGCAATTACAAAAAAAAAAATATATATTTGTTATATCTTTAAAATAAAATAAATCAATAAGACATGCATTATAAGATATGCACGGTAAAAAATATAACATATAGTCAACACTTATTAAAACGACATATTGACAACTCTTATTGAAAGGATATTAAATTAAATAATAAACAAAAAGTTATATACATTTATTATTAAAAATAATACCTAACTATAAATTGGATAAAAAGGGTTTAACTAAACACCAAATAAACATTTATTTTAAACAAACATTTTTTAAAAAGTTATCTTGCATTTCTTAAAATATTTATAAATATCTTTAAACTGCTAAAGTGTTTGAATAAAATATCTTTCAAAATATTCCGATACAACCATAATCCAGCAACATTTCATATCCACAAAAAATTATCATACATTTTGTACCAAAAAGGGATTTTTTTTATACAAATATATCTCCTCACAAAACCTATATCATTGAAGTAAGAAATGGAAACATGCAAAATATGCATATTTCCTCAATCTCAAAGATATTTATCTACATACGAGCATTCCAAAGTACGTTTTCTCAATATGGTAAAAAAAAACAGCACTTGAGGATCAGTCTATGAAATTATAAAGAAAAAAATAACGCAAAAATATTTCAAATATTATATTTTTTTCCGCATTTCCTGATTTTTTTTTCCGCCATATATCCGGTGAAAACGTATGCTTCACTAAATATGTATCTTGAAGTATCTTTATTTTTTAAAAGCGGAAATACAAACGCCACGGAATGCATTTGCATTCAGGGTTCGATCTCTGAGCCGCAAAAATATTTGCAGAAGTATGCTTTATGAGAGGAAAGGGGGAAGATCTTACATCAATAATGCGTTGTGACAACACAGAGTCATTTTTCAACACAGAGCCCTGAGCTGAATTTTAATGCAATAGCTTGGTGTGAATAAATATTTTCACACACCAGTGTCAATAAATGGTGTGAGACTTTGCTACAGTGAGTGTTGCGAAACGGTGCACAGTCTGGGGTTGATATGGATTATGACTGAAATTAGGTTAGTTCTGATTTGACATAATTAAATATTAAATGCACCTGTTATTAAATCATGTTAATATTTAATAATACTATTTTCTTAATTTTAATTTCTAATAATTGTACATTAAATTAATTTCTAATAGTTCTACGTTTAATTAATTTCTAATAATTCTGCATTAAATTAATTTCTAATAATTCTATATAAAAAAAACTACACAGTTTTAATAACTTACATTCTATATTTTCAATATATTAAATAAATAGTGTAGATCTCTGAGCCGCAAAAATATTTGCAGACGTATGCTTTATGAGAAGAAGGGGAGGGGGGGACATCTTACATGAATAATGTGTTGTGACAACACATAGTCACTTTTCAACACAAAGCCCTGAGCTGAATTTTAATGCGATAGCATGATGTGAATAAATATTTTCACACGCCAGTGTCAGCAAATGGTGCGAGACTTTGATACAGTGTAAAACTGCGAAACATTGTACTGCGAAACAGTCTAAAGCTTGGGGTTAATTTGGATTATAGCTGAAATTGCGTTAGCTTTGATTTGTCATTGAATAAAAAATTAAAACACCTGTTATTAAATCATGTTACTATTTAATAATATCATTTATTTATTTACAATTTTCAATAATTCTACATTAGAGTATTTGAAAATTACTTTAAAAAAAAAAAAAAAAAAACTACACCCTATATTTTCACTGTATTAAATAAATAGGGAAATTATCACTATTTTAGGGAAAATAAGAAAATTATCCTTATTTTAGGGGAAATAGGGAAATTATCATTATTTTAGGGATAATAGGGAATTAAAATGAAATAATATATTAGATATAATTTGGATTATTATTGAATTTTCATTAGGTTGGATTTGACATGATTAAGAATTAAAAATATTTATTAAATCTTGTTAATATTTAATAAGACTATTTTGATTTTAATTTCTAACGATTCTACATTAAATTAATTTCTAATACTTCTGCATACAAAACTACAGCGTTTTTATAACTTTCATTCTATATTTTCAATACATTAAAAAATAAAGAAAATTATCATTATTTTAAGGAATATAAGAAAATTATCAATATTTTAGGGAATGTAAGAAAATTATCAATATTTTTAAGAAAATCATCAATATTTTAAGGAAAAAGGAAAATTATAATTATTTTGCAAATAATAGGGAAATTATCATCATTTAGGGGAATAAGAAAATGTTCATCATTTTAGGTGAAAATAAGGAAATTATCATAAATTTAGGGATAATATGGAAATTATTTTAAGCGTAAAAGAAAAGATGATAGGAAGACAGGAGTATTTTGAATAAAATATATTTCATAATATTCTAATACAACCCTAATCCAGCTGCATTTTATGTCCACAAAACTTCTCATACATTTTATACCAAAGAGGGAATTTTTTTTTAATACAAATATATCTCTCCCAAAATCTATATCATTAAAGCAAGAAATGGAAACATGGAAAATATGCATATTTTCTCCATCTCAAAGATATTTATCTACATACGAGCATCTCAAAGTACGTTTTCTCAATATACTTGATCTTGGTGAAAAAAAAAACAGCACTTGAAGATCAGTCTATGAAATTATGTAGAAAAAAAATCGTAAAATCATTTCAAATATTTTTTTTTTTCCGAATTTCCTGATTTTTTTTCCCACCATATCTCCGGTGAAAACGTATGCTTCACTAAATATGTATCCTGAAGTATCTTTATTTTTTTCAGCAGAAATACAAACGTCACGGAATGCATTTGCATTCAGGTTCGATCTCCGAGCCGCAAAAATATTTGCAGAAGCATGCTTTATGAGAGGAAGGAGGGACATCTTACATCAATAATGCGTTGTGACAACACAGAGTCACTTTTCAGCAAAGAGCCCGCAGCAGAATTTTAATGCGATAGCATGGTGTGAATAAATATTTTCACACACCAGTGTCAACAAATGGTGTGAGACTTTGATACAGTGAGTGTTGCGAAACGGTGTAAAGTCTGGATTTAATTTGGGTTAAGACTGAAATTTCGTTAGATTTGATTTAATATGAATTAAAATTAAAAACTTCTGTTATTAATTCATATTAATATTTAATAATACTATTTTCTTGTTTGCAATTTCAAAAACACGATATTGAAATAATTTAATATTAGAAAAATTATTATGTCATAAAACATCTTATAATTTCTATGTAAGGATAAACAAAATTATATCTTTATACTTGAAAATACTTAACAATTAAAAAATATAAATCAAATTTAAAATCCTTTATTATATACGATTCTGTTTTTATACAATTCAGTGTTCTTCACTGATGAATATTTGCAACGATTAAAAAAATTGAATATTTGCAATGATTAAAAATAATTGAGTATTTGTAACGTTTCAATTGCCTATCAGCAACAATTAAGTTATTCACTTCCGGATATTTGCAACACTTACAAAAACTAAATAAACTTATATTCTCATTAAAATATAGTACACCAATCAGACATACATTATTAAATATGTATGCTAAAAAAATATATATATAACATTTAAATGATACATAATGTCAACTCTTATTAGATTGTAATTTAATTAAATAAAAAACAGAAAGTTAAATGGTTTTAATATTTAAAAAAATAATAATTAATTATTATAAAATTTTTAATTTTAATATTTAATAAAAATAATAATTAAATATTTTAGCAGGACTTAAAATATAAATTAATTAATGCAATATTTCTTTAAATATAGAAAAATGATCGAAATAACTTATGAATTTACATCTCCTATTGTTAAGTATATGTATAAGTTTATGTATATATATATATATATATATATATATATATATACACACTCAAGAGCCAAAACATTATGACCACCTTTCAATAACGAGTTGGCCCACCTTTGGCGCTCAACACAGCTTCAACCCGCCTTGGCATGGATTAATACCACCACTTAATACCAGTTAAATAACACTTCCACCTGATCACGTGCCTTCCACGTCATCCAGGCGAGTTCATTGCAAAATGTATGGGTGGTCATAATGTTTTTGCTCTTGAGTTTATATATATACATATACACTAGTTTATAGACGTGATACTTGAAGATCAGTCTATGCTTCACTAAATATGTATCTTGAAGTATCTTTATTTTTTTCTAGCGGAAATACAAACGTCACGGAATGCATTTGCATTCAGGGTTCGATCTCTGAGCCGCAAAATTATTTGCATAAGTATGCTTTATGAGAAGAAGATGGGGGGGCATCTTACATCAATATTGTGTTGTGACAACACCGTGTCACTTTTCAACAAAGAGCCTGGAGCTGAATTCTAATGCGAAAGAATGGTGTGAACAAATATTTTCACCCACCAGTGTCAACAAATGGTGTGAGTCTTTGATACAGTGAGTGTTGCGAAACGGTGTACAGTCTGGGGTTGATTTGGATTATGATTGAAATTATGTTAGGTTTGAATTGACACGAATAAATATTAAAAATGCCCGTTATTAAATCATTAATAATACTGTTTTATTACATAATTTCAAATAATTCTACAATAAAATTAATTAGAAATACACAAGAACTACACCATTTTTTTAAATTTTTCTGTATTTTCAATATATTAAATAAATAGAAAATTATCATTATTTTACCGAAATTAGGGAAATTGTTATAATTTTAGGGAAAATAAAGAAATTATCATTATGATAGGGAAAATAGGGAAATTATCATTGTTTTAGCAAAAAATAAGAAACTTTCTACATTTTAGGTCAAATAGGGAATTGAAATGAAATAATAAATTAAGAATCATTTGGATTATTATTAAATTTTCATTAGTTTTGATTTGACATGCAAAAAAATTAAAAACACCTATTAAATCCCGTTAATAATTAATAATAAGACTATTTTGATTTTAATTTCTAATAATTCTACATTAAATTAATTTCTAATTATTCTACACACACAAAAAAAAACTACACCGTTTTATAACTCTCATTCTATATTTCAATATAGTAAATAAATAGGGAAAATTATCATTATTTTAGGGAAAATAAGAAAATTATCAATATTTTAGGGAAAATAGGGAAATTATAATTATTTCGGGAAAAATAAGGAACTTATAATTATTTAGAGAAAATAAGGAAATTATCTTAATCTCAAGGATAATAGGGAAATTATTTTAGGGGAAATAGGAAAGATAATACGAAGATAGAAGTGTTTTGAATAAAATATATTCCATAATATCAAAATATAACCATAATCCAGCAGCATTTTATATCCACAAAACTTCTCATACATTTTATACCAAAAGAAGAATTTTTTTCATACAAATATATCTCCCCCAAAATCTATATCTTTACAGCAAGAAATGGAAACATGGGAAAATATGCATATTTCCACCATCTCAAAGATATTTATCTACATACGAGCATCGCAAAGTACGTTCTCTCAATATGCTAGCTCTTAGTAAAAAACAGCACTTGAAGATCAGTCTATGAAATTATAAAGAAAAAAAAATCGTAAAAATATTTCAAATATTATTTTTTTCCACATTTCCTGATTTTTTTTCCACCATAACTCCGTTGAAAACGTATGCTTCACTAAATATGTATCTTGAAGTATCCTTTTTATCCAGCGGAAATACAAATGTCACGGAATGCATTTGCATTCAAGGTTCGATCTCTGAGCCGCAAAAAAATTTTCAGAAGTATGCTTTATGAGAGGAAGGGGGGAGGGACATCTTACATCAATAATGCGTTGTGACAACACAGAATCACTTTTCAACAATTTTGATGCGATAGCATGGTGTGAATAAATATTTTCACACACCAGTGTCAATAAATGGTGTGAGACTTTGATACAGTGATTGTTGCGAAACGGTGAAAGTCTGGGGTTAGTTTGAAATTATGACTAAAATTAGGTTAGCTTTACTTTGACATAATTAAAAATTAAAAACATCTGTTATTAAATCATGTTAATATGTAATAACACTATTTTCTTGAATTTAATTTCTAATAATTCTGCATTAAATTAATTTCTAATAATTCTGCATAAAAAAACTACAGCCTTTTTATAACTTTCATTCTATATTTTCAATATATTAAATAAACAGGGAAAACTATTATTATTTTTGGGAAAATAGGGAAATTATCCTTATTTAAAAGGGAATAAGAAAATTATCATCATTTTAGGGGAAAATACGGAAATTATCTAATTTTTAAGAGAAATTAGGGAAGTTATAATTATTTAGGGAAAATAAGAAAATTATCATAATTTTAGGGATAATAGGGAAAATAGGAAAGATGATAGGAATATAATAGTGTTTTGAATAAAATATCTTTCAAAATATTCCAATACAACTCTAATCCAGCAATATTTTATATCCACAAAACATCTCATACATTTTATACCAAAAAGGGATTTTTTTATACAAGTATATCTTTCCCAAAATCTATACCATTAAAGCAAGAAATGGTAACATGGAAAATATGCATATTTCCACAATCTCAAAGATATTTATCTACATACGAGTATTCCAAAGTACGCTCTCTCAATATACTTGCTCTTGGTAAAAAGAAACAGCACTTGAAGATCAGTCTATAAAATTATAAAGCAAAAAAAAAATCGTAAAAATATTTCAAATATTATTTTTTTCCGCATTTCGTGATTTTTTTTTCCGCCATATCGCCGGTGAAAACGTATGCTTCACTAAATATGTATCTTGAAATATCCTTTTTTTTTCAGCGGAATGCATTTGCATTCAGGGTTCGATCTCTGAGCCGTAAAAATATTTGCAGAAGTATGCTTTATGAGAGGAAGGGGGGCATCTTACATCAATAATGCGTTGTGACAACACAGAGTCACTTTTCAACAAAGAGCCCTGAGCTGAATTTTAATGCGATAGCATGGTGTGAATAAATATTTTCACACACCAGTGTCAATAAATGGTGTGAGACTTTGATACAGTGAGTGTTGCGAAACGGTGTATAGTCTGGGGTTGATATGGATTATGACTGAAATTAGGTTAGTTCTGATTTGGCATAATTAAAAATTAAAAGCACCTGTTATTAAATCATGTTAATATTTAATAATACTATTTTCTTGATTTTAATTTCTAATAAATTGTGCATTAAATTAATTTCTAATAGTTCTACATTTAATTAATTTCTAATAATTCTACATTAAATTAATTTCTAATAATTCTGTATATAAAACTACACTGTTTTAATAACTTACATTCTATATTTTCAATATATTAAATAAATAGAGAAATTATCATTATTTTAGGGAAAATCAGAAAATTATCTTTATTTTAGGAGAAATAAGGACATTTTCTTTAATTTAAGGATAATAACATTATCATTATTTTGAGGGGAATTATGATTATTTTAGCGATAATAGGAAAATTATAATTATTTTAGGGGGAAATAGAAAAATTATCATTATTTAGGAAGAATAAGGAAATTAACAAAATTTTAGGAGAAATTGGGAAATTACCATTATTTTAGGGAAAATAGGGAAATCATTATTTTATATTTCTTACATCATATTTGTTATTTACTATAGTATTTTAAAGTTGAAGACAGGCTACGTGATTTAAAAAATAAATTCATAAATTAAAAAAAAAAAAAAGAAAACTGTCGTTACTTAGCCTAATATTTGGTTTTATATCATAACATTTGTTAAATAAAATAATGGTATGATATTATTTTTGTGAAATGTGATGTTAAATGGAAATAATACAAATATAAAGATTACATTACATCACATTTTATGAATATAATTAAAATTTCCATAATTTCAAAACTATATAATATAAAATTGAATAATCATTTTGGTATAACTTAATTAATGAAATAACTTATACAGAAGTAACAACTCTTTTATAGTAGCAATCAATTAAATCTTTCACAATGATATAATTAATTATATCAATCTTTATTATAGTATAGTTGCTAATAAACTAATAGTCACTTTTCAAAGTCATAGTCAATTTTTAACTAATAGTTAATTTTGAAGCTGAATATTAATATTTTTCATTAGTTATCAATTTTAATATGTGTGAATATATTGTGGTGAATTGTAAAAAAAATAATATTATTAATTTAAATATGAACAATGAATAAAATATATTCAGTTTTAAAAAGTCGAAAGGTTAAATTAAATTATTATATAAGTGAAACCTATAATTTATAATGATTTAATTTATCATATAAATAGGATTTTCCTTTTCATTCCTTGAAAAATATGACTTTTTTTTAATATAATTATTATTATTATTTGTAAATTTACTAGTGGATTAGAATTTTTTTCCCATACCTAATAACGGACAAACTGTAAATGACACTTAATTTAAATTTAAAACCAAAATTGGTTTCATAAAAAAAAATTGTTACTACAGTCAAAAATACTACTACAAATAAATTGTTACTACAGTCAAAAATTACTACTACAAGTGCTCTTCAAAAAATATTTGATATATGAAACTGTTTAAGTGTTATCGTATTCAATTAAATTTAAATTCATATTTCAACAAAGAAGTCCTGATTAAATCATATCTGTATTTTATAAAACAAGGTACACTCAAGCACACTCCAGATCACTTATACTGCTCTTATAAGGCCAATCCTTGAATATGGCTACCAGATCTATCAAGTTGCTGCAAATACTAACCTAAACAAACTAGAGAGAGTACAATCTAGTGCTGTCAGAATTATCACTGGTCTCAGGCACACTTGTCCCAATGATATTGCTTGTTATGAGGCTGATCTTCAGCCCCTCTCCTTGAGAAGAGAAATAAATATGGCGGAGTACGTCGCAAAGCTAAAGAGTTTTAAGCCTTATAACAGATCATCTAACCTTTTATCGAACTGGACGAATAACCAAAGATTAAAAAAGGACAGCCCTTTGGGTTTAATATGGAAGCAGGGATTGGCAGATATGGAAGTCGAGCCCAGTGTTCCTTTTTATCTACTGACACCTACTACTGTACTTAGTAATGTAACTTTTAATGAAGACTTGAAAGTGAAATTTATCAAACACGAAGAACACCCGGAGTTGCTGCGTCACTTGGCTCTCGAGATCATCAATAACATTTCTCCTCGGGCCCTGGTTATTTACACTGATGTAATCAAATCTGACTCTGGAAGAACAGGTAGCGGAATTTTTATGAAGACAAGTACAGGAGAATTTAGATATCGTTTTAGAAACCCGGACCACAGCTCAGTATTCCGCTCAGAATTAACTGCTATAAGCGAACCTCTGAATCTAGCTTTAGACTTTAAAGTACCTGATGTTTGGATTCTGACTGATAGTAAGAGCTCAATACAGTATTTGAAATATTGGCCAAGCATCTTGGACAAATTGGGGCAGGATATAGTTTCCAAACTAGCTGTTTTGGACCAGATCGGATCGGTGTGCTTGCAGTGGATTCCCTCCCATGTGGGCATCTACGGAAATGAAATTGCTGATCTGCTCGCTAGGGAAGGTTGCGAACTTCCCAAAGCTTCTTCTTCCAATCTGTTAGCTTCAGAGGTTCATTCCATGACTTTAGCCAGAGTGAATACCTGTTGGAGGTCGCCACCAATTCATGCATGGTACGCCGCTAAATATCCTGATATGTCCATGCAGTGATCCTGTCCTAGACCTGCTCAAACGGCTTTAGCTAGACTAAGGACTGGCCACATTAAGAGTTTGACCTGCAATGGAGACGAGAAGACATATGCACTTTGTCATTGTTCGACTATCGCATCTCCCTCTCATCTCATAGATTGTATTGGTGCCTCTGTGAGGCAACTGTTGAATGAGGGGAGGACAGTTTACGATCTATTGATGCAGCATGATCTACTGTACTTGGTTTAGGATTCTAAATCAAGGGGATAAGCAACAACAACAACATAAAACAAGTTGTTCTCAAAGATTTGCATACCCTTATACAATTTTCAAACATTATATTTATAAAAGCTTCTAAAATAAATATTTACTTAGCACTGTAATGGAATTGAAAATGAGTTTTTCTTTTTGTAAGACATAACATAAACATAATGTGAAGAACCCTTAAATGCTGTTAAACATGATGGCTGCACCCTGGCCAGTGTTCATTATGACAACGTGATGCAATTTTTGTTCTTTTCGAGAGCTAATTAATAACAAAACATTGCAACACTCTTGGGGAAAAATTATCTCCGAGCTCATGAATAAATATTCTGAAAGTCTCACATCTGCTGCCGTAATTACTCGAGTTCCTCATAGATCGATATCTTTAATGGAAAAGATACGATAGTTGCCATTTGATGATTTAAATAATAAATTTAACAATGTTGTTATTTACTTTTATTGTTGTGCTTAACTATTCAAGCATGCTTAAAAATTTAATAACAGTTAAAAGTTTTAGTTACAAATTTTATTAAATATTTAATTGTAATATATTTATAAAACTATCAGATTTGGCACAATATTGAGAAGTTACATAAAGTAAAAGTTTGGTATTTTGGGAAAAATATAGGACATAAGTGCGAATTATCGTTTGGCATATTGTAAAAAAGTAATTATTCTATTTTTTTTTAATAAAAAAAAGTAATCATTCTAATTTTTTTTTAATAAAAATAATTATTCTATTTTTTTTAATAAAAAAAGTAATTATTATAATTTTTTTAAGAAAAAAATAATTATTCATAATTTTTTTTTAATAAAAAAAGTAATCATTCTAAATTTTTTTATAAAAAGTAAAATGTAATTAGATCTATATAATAGAAAATTTAAAAACAAACAAAATATATTGAAAAGAACACTATCAGAAATATATAAAAAATTACCATTTTAATTATCAATAAAATTTATCATGACAAATAAACTATAGACTAAGCATAGTAAAGAAATAAAGATTCAATGAATTAAAAATTTAAAATACAGAGATTATCCAATGTATGCCTCTTACTGATTTAGATAGTGATTATCCAATGTATGTATCTTACTGATTTAGAGATTATTCAATGTATGTCTCTTACTGATTTAGATAGAGATTATCCATGTTTCTTACTCATTCAGTTAGAGATTATCCAATGTTGATTAGATAGAGATTTTTCATTGCATGTCTCGAACTGATTTAGATAGAGATAATCCAAGACGTGTATCTAACTGATTTAGTAAGAGCTTATCCAATGTATGTCTCTTACTGATTTAGACACAGATTATTCATTGGATATCTCGAACTGATTTAGAAAGAGATTATCCAACGTATGTCTCTTACTGATTTGAGGGATTATCCAATGTATGTTTCTTATTGATTTAGATAGATATTATACAACGTATGTTACTTACTGTTTTAGATAGAGATTATCCAAAGTATGTCTCTTAGTGATTTAGATGTATATTATATAACGCATGTGTCTGATTTGGATAGAGAATATCCAATGTATGTCTCTTACTGATTTAGATAGAGATTATACAATGTACGTATAATTTTTCGCTATTCATCAACAATAGAGCATTACTTATGAGAACTGAAATTTATGAAAGACGAGTGATTTCTCTACATATGAGAAATATGTTCACTGTACACAGAAATTTAGACTTTCGTATTTTTTCACGTCAATATTTTTGTATATTTTGCAATGAAATTATTGACTCTTGTATTTTCTTTTGCAGCTTGCTTCGTAGACAGGACAGCCTTCGACGGACTAGTTCAGAGGGAGATCAAGACCATTCTGACCCTCAATCAGAAAGTTCTACAGATCAAGGGCCTTTAGTAGAGACAGTTAAAATTACAGTAGTTTGAGAATAATTAGTTGTTATTGTAATGCAATTGTGGAATATAGGAAATTTATCAGCAAAAAACTGCCTATAAAATATATTTGTTTGATTGTTCATTAAATGCACAAAAATATGAAACAAATCCGAATTGTTCTCATCAAAAGAAGGATGTCCTCATAAAAAATTACCACCATTACATAAATTCATGAAATACATATAAAGAGACAGTAAAATTCATCTGCAAAAGGGCAAATAGTTTAAGAGAAGCATTTATTGTTTTTTCTATTGCATTTAAAGTTTAATTATTGTACAATGTATGTTAAAAAAATAATAAAATTCAGTAAGTAAAATAATGTTTATAAATTAAAAAAAAATATATATTTCACATAATTAATTTTATGTCATTAAATAAAAAATAATCATCTTAGTTGTTGTGAACATATTGTTGATCATATGCACATTTAGTAAAATAAATTTTAAATTAAATATTATAAATTTAGATACGTCATTTATCAAAATATTATAACAATTTTTGTATTTGTTTCCCCTTTCAACCACTTAAATAATAAATAAAAATAAAATTAAAAATTAAATAGATAAAAAATAAATAATAATTATAATTATGATTAATAATAATTAATAAATAAAAATTAAATTCATATTATAATAATAAAGTAAATTTAGGTTTTACCACATTTTGTTTTAAAATAATTGGGGCTTAATTTATTTTAAAACTAAACACTTAATTTATTTTAATTTATTTTTATCAATAGTTTAATACATATTTTTAAAATTATATTTATTATTTTTATTATTTTTTACGGATTTATTACTGCTATTAATTAATTAATATTTAGTTTTCTAATATAGGTATTTAAAAATTTTCAGTTGCATTGATTAGAGAATCAATAAATATTTTAAATGGATATTATATAATTCCTTAACTGGATTTCCATAATAAAAATAGCTCTCAATAAAATTTTAACGTTTTGTTGCTCACTTTTAAATTGAGTATAAAAATTGAAAAATCATTGCAATTTCATAAAATAATAGATGATTTTTTTTTAAAAATGACATTATTTACATATTTATATTAGTAAATAAAAATATCAAGATATTTGAACTCTAGATATCAAAATCAGGAAATAAAATATTTAAATTGATTTATATCTAAAACATTAACAACAGTTTAAATATATATAAAGTAAAAATGTATAATTAATAAATGTAAACACAATTATTCCTAATGCCGTAATTTCACAACGATACTTTATAAGTAAAATCGAAATATTTATTACTTTTTTATGATCCGTTATTATTCATTGTTTCTTTTAAATCTAAATTTATTAAAATATTAGCTTTTTAATTAATTTTTTTCTCAAAAAAGAATTTTAGTGTAATCACATCCATTACGTGTGCATTAAAAATGCAAATTATTTATGAAATGGAATTATAACAACAAATGATTTTTGAAATTAAAAAAAAATTATTTGTTATACATAAAATATAATAAATTTCTTGAAATATTTTTTTGTTATATTGCACATTTATTAAAATCTGATTATTTTTAAAAATTATTGCAATTAGTGAATACAATTTTGAGAAATTACAGCCGTTACATATGCATTAATGAATGAGAATAATTAACGTGTTTGTATTATAAAAATAAATTATTATTGATTTTTTCTTGCTTTGTATTATTGAATTTATTAACATAAAACCAATTATTTCGTAAAATAATGAATAAATATGAATAGACAAAAATAGTTCATAAAATTACACAGCATTAAATAAGTTGGATTTTTTTATTTAATAGTATAAAAAGATAAGCATTTACAGAATATAAACAGTAAAGTATTTTTCTTTTTATCATTAATTATAATTATATTATTTTTAAATAATTATTTTTAAATATCACTATTTTTTATAACATATTTTACACTTTGATTAAAAAATAAAATTGTAGTGTGCATATCAGGCAAACAGATTGTAATTGGGTGTTTTTGGGTTGAGATACTTGAGACACAGGTTGGATAATTCACACCTTTATTTACACACACCCCAAGCATACAATTAATGATACGGAATTTAAAACATTTAGAGACAAAAAACTATGGATTCTTGAAAGAACTCCACTTCTAAGCCGAAAACCCGAAGTTCGGTTATGCGCAGTGTGCTCAAAATATACTTCTTTGTCTGGGGAATGCATGCAAGAAACTGATAATTTCTAATGAACATCACAAGGAGTACTCATGTCATTGTCTAAGAGAAAGCATAATTACAAAATTATTTTTTAAATAACAAATATTGACGACTAACTAATATTAAAAAAAACATTATTTGAAAAAACAATCCATTTACTTTTAAAAAAGAATTTTTAAAAATATATATATAAGATGTAAATGTACAAAATTAATGAAATAAAAATCCTTCTATTTATTTATTGCTAATATTGAAAGGGAAGTAAATATTTAAGATTGTATATGTATTATAAATCGAAGCGTATTTTTAAATTTATTAAATAATTCTTAAATAACATCTAATGTTAACTAATGTAGAAAAGTCTTATTAATTCTTTATTGAGTAAGACGTATCAATTATTCACTCCTCTTTTCTTAAGAAGGTCAGACTACTTTTCTTAATTTTTATCAGATTCTTTAAATTGTAAAAGTTTTTGAATATTTTCTTTAAAAGAATATAAACTTCTTTTAATCAGATTAAACATACATTCTTTAAACAAAAAATGAACGACGAATTAAAATTTTCCTTCAACGTCATTAAAAGTTTTCTTTCAAGTTGTTGAAGATCGGATTATTTAAAAAAGTATTTCATGCAAATTTAATGGACATCGAGCATATAAATGCAACAAAATTCTAGATTAGTCATCAAGGATATTGTTACATGACTAATGATAAAAATATTCATATCTTAATAATCATATCTTATCATATCAAATATATCATATATAAAAATATATATATAAATACATTGTAAAAAATTAATGATAAAAATATTCATATTTATTTGTAATTTTCAACTTTAGTTTTCTTAAAATAAACAAAGTTAAATTAAAATTACATAAATGATAGTAAATATCATGTAGGTCAACACTAAAATGTAAGTTAAAACATTTTAATAAAGTTATAAGTATCTTGCAAAATGTATGATGTTTTAAAATTAATGAAATTAACAAAAAATATATTACACAAATTTAAAAGTTAGACTAGAGTTTCTAAATACATTTTTAATTTTCTTTCATTTCATATATATAGAGAATAAATAATTATTACAAATGTAACAGAAAATGAAATAAAAAATGATTATTTGCATTAACCCAATTGAATATCTTTCATAATTAAAATATATTATATTATATGTATTTATTCTATTATTAAAATATTTTTCATTGGTTAAATTACATGGCCTACAGACTAATTTTGATATTCAATTCAGATTACATTCAGATTTATTTATTCTATTCAGTTATTTACTTTATATTGAAATGTTGAATTATAACATATACTTTGAAACTATCTACTAATTTTACAAAAAAAAATATAACCAGGTTGTTTAATACATGCATAAACAAGAAAATATTAATGAATAATCTGATACAGCAAGCATCTAAGAAAACCTTTGTCGAAAATATATTCATTGAGAAATAATAATCATATTAAATAATGATTAAATATCAGCTAAAAATAAATTTACAAAACCATGGAATTCATAATTTTCCCTTATATTTATGTAATGTTTTTATATTAGCATATGTATATGAACTTATATATCAACTGTTTAATGCACACAGCTTTATAGTAACAATGCATATTAATATAACCCATTGATCATTATTGCAAAATTTGTAGTCGTGTTTTAAATCAAGCCTTTAAAAAAATCACAGAACAATAATCAAAAATTTAATAAATATTTGTAAGCAAGGAAAATTCATTTTGAAAATTTCCATTTCTAAAAAAAGAAAATAGAAGTGGATTATCAATGCAAAACTTATTCCAATATTAAAACAAAAGTTTTGTTAGAATATTGCAAATGAAAAAAAACATTTTTTTATATGTAAAAACGTAGCATGGTGTAATAACTTTAGTTCGTTGCTTTTATTAATTGTTTTATAAAGAAAACTTGATATTTATACAATTTTACACTGCATATTTCATTTTAATGAAACTTCTAAAACTATTAAAAAAAAATAATAGAACATTTCAGTTTTTCATTATGTAAAAATATCAGATTATTAGAAATATTTGATTATACGTAATAGTTATATATTGGTATTGATTTAAACATCAAAAACCTCCAAAAATATAACAAACTCCAATAGAAAAATGGGTTTTCTGTTTCTAAAATGTTCTATAGTAATACTTAAATGAATATACTGCATACTAAATAACAGAAAGTGTGTTACATACAAAAATTGTTATATAATCATATAATATAAGTAATAAACAAAATAAGTCCACAACATAAATCAAGCGAAAAGTTTGCTATTTTGAAGTCTTAAATGATATTTATTATGATGTATTAAAAAAAATTAATTAATGGAATTTTTTTTCTTTATATTTTTTAAAGAAAAAATTCATATTTTTTAAAACAGTTAAGAAACAAACAGTTACAAAGTTGTATATTATTTAATATACAACTTTGTTTACTTCTTACTTTCAACTGAATAATAGGAATTTTAAATCATAATTATTTGCAATCTCTGAATTACAACAAAGACTAGTGATTCTTAAATCTTTTTGATTGGCAACCCTCTTTCGAAATTAAAACTTCTAACGATCTTTACGATATATAATTAAAAAATAAACAACATTCTGTCAAATTTATATTTTCTTATATAAATACAATAATCCAACTTCAAAACAATATGTGTAGATAATCTCAAGAACTTAGATTTGCACTATTTAGAAAATAAAAAGGGAAAAAAATACATAAAATTAATTACAAAAAAGTAAAAAGGCTCATAGTTAACAGGAAAAACAAATTAAAGGGGAACAATTTTCCAAATATTATTCACATCGTCTCATTATCATCAACATCATGACAGTCCAAGGTGAACAAAGGCTTTCCTATGAAGAGATTTCCATGCATTCCTCCGGGTGACTAGAGTCCTCATTTTTAATCTTTAGTTCAGCAAAATCTTTTTTAACTGCGTCTATCCATCGCAACTTGGGTCGTCCTCTTTGTCCCTGTGGCATTGGTAAAACGAGTATTTTTTGCAGAGTTTAAGTCATTCCTTCTAAATACATTAGCAGCCCAGATTAATCTATTGATCTTAATAAATTTTATATTATCTGGGTACTTATAGCATTTATAAATTTCTGCATTGTACAGTTTTCTTCAACAATCACTTTCCCTAATGATTCTAAGAATAACCCTTAAAATCTTCAGCTAAAATGTACCCAAATGGGTCTCATCAGATCCAGCCAAAGTCAATGTTTCAGAGCCATAGACCAAAATAGTCTAATAATAAGGGTTTTATATAACAATTTAGTTTTTCTGCATATGAATTGTGATTTAATCAGATTTCTTAACTTATAAAAGGACTTATTGTCAGACACAATTCGTTTTTTTTTTATTTTAGGTAAGGTATTATTTTAACAATTAATTTCTGATCCTAAGTATTTAAAACTAAGCACAGATTCAAAAGTATAACACATAAAAAGTATTCATAATCTGCTTAAATATTTTCCAGAACCCCCTTAGGACACATAACCCCAACATTGAAAATAACTACTCTAGACTAGCGTAGACAACAACAACAAAAACATAGGCAACAATAAAAAAACATAGGCAACAATCAAAAGAAGTGGAAATACTCTAGTTTTCTTATTAATGACTGCCTTGATATACAAGACAGAGCAGAGCCATTATACTACGTAAGAAAACAGATGGCAGAGCACATACTGAAATCATTTACCAAAGCTAGTATGCCAAAATGCCTCTTCAAAATACGCTATTTTAAGCCATACCTCTAAATCTAAATGTATTTGCTCAGAATACTAATGACCATGTAGTTGGGAAATATTTAAGTGGTGAGAAGTGCATACAGGGTAAAGGAGTGTAGCTAAAGTGCATCGGTTCTTGTAGTGTTCAAGTACATGTGAGATTTCAGAAAATAGTTGCATTTGAATAAGTAGGCTCTCGTGACTTTCTTCTGAGTTATTATGAAGAGGTAGAGCTCATTCTGCATTCACTTTATGCTTCACTAGCTGAAAAGAAAATGTTTCAATTGTTACGCTTCATATTTGTTGATGCTTTCACAGTATAATACATATTTTACTATCCGTAACAATTATTTTTAAGTAATGCGAAATATTGGATTGGGATTTGCTAAACATGTTCCAAAGTGCATATAAATTGCTTGTAAACATTTATTTTAAAAATACATATAGTAAAACTATTAAATAATAATTTTTAAAGCAAATATCACCAATTAATTTGAAAGCTAAATTGATTAAATAAAGATATCAGAATCAATCAGTAAGCAGAATCAATGTATAGCAATAAGTTTGATATAAGGGTCAACACCATTTCTTCCTACATAACACGCATATAGCTGAATATGATAATACATATTAACATTAAAAGTCAGTAAAAATTATGTGTATTTTTTATTGATTCATTGGTTCTAATGAAAACATAGTCAGTTTTAATTAATTAATTGAAATATATATAAAGAAACGCTTAAAACATATTTATCTTATCTTGCTATTTATAGGACATATAAAAGATCACCCACTATTTGAGACAAGGGTATTTTTATTCTTATACAGTCTACATATGTATGAAGTAGTATATTTATTATATATATATGTATCACTTCATTACAAAAAATATTATAATATAATAAAAGACCAGTCAATATTTAAGCATAATATTACTGTTGTTTAATATGAATCTTCTTGTTTGGGTTGACTATTTCAGTAATCAAATTTGAAATAATTATTCAAGTGGTTTTTTATTCTAAAAAAAAAAAATTCAAATTTTCTTTGCAAATATGTGTTGATTCAATCATGCATGTATAATTTAGTAAATTATTTGGGCGAATTATTTATAAAAACAAGAATTGACACAAAAGTAATCTATTTTGTGTTTATAGGAATTTTGCAAAATAATCAAAAGAGTTGTAGATGTTTTTGATATCATTTTACAAAATAAAAGATGTCATTTCTTTTCTCTTGATAAATAGTAAAAACTTCAACCCTGTTTGAAATGCTAAATAAATTATATCCCACCTCGTCCATTCTCAAGACATATGTGTGTCTCATATTGGTGCAATAAAAAAAAATAAACTTCTGTAGTTCGAATAGCAATATCTGCTCTCATTCATATGAAATTCATGAGAATCTCATGTAAATATTTTGATTATGTATAATTTATAACACCTTCTCTTCAACACTAAATTATTTATTGAAGAGATTCCAATAAATAATAAACATATGTAGAAAGAATAAATATTTGCTGTTCAAATAATATCTGTTCTCCTTCATATGAAATTCATGAGAATCTCATATAAATATTTTGATTATGTATAATTTATAACACCTTCTCTTCAACACTAAATTATTTAATGAAGGGATTCCAATAAATAATGAACATATGTAGAGAGAATAAATATTTGCTGTTCAAATAACATCTGCTTTCATTCATATGGAATTCATGAGAATCTCATGTAAATATTTTGATTATGTATAATTTATAACACCTTCTCTTCAACACTAAATTATTTAATGAAGGGATTCCAATAAATAATAAACATTTGAAGGGAGAATAAACATTTGTAGTAATAAAAATAATCATTTGTAGTTAGAATAACAACAACATCTGCTTTCGTTCGCATGAGATTCATGAAATTCTCGTGATGATATTATGGTTATGCATAATGCACTTTCTCTACAACACTAAATTATTTTTTGAAAAGATTGAAATAAATAATAAACATTTGTAGGGAGAATAAACATTTATAGAGAGCAACAAAAAATAAACATTTGTTGACAGAAGAAACATTTCTAGAGAGTAACAAAAAATAAGCATTTGTAGTTCGAATAACAACATCTGCCGACAAAATAAACATGTGTAGAGATCAATAAAAAATAAAAATTTGTAATTCGAATAACAACATATGCTCTCGCTCATATGACATTCGTGAAATTGTCGTGATGATATTATGATTATGCATAATTTATAGCACTTTCTCTTCAACATTACTTTATTTATTAAAGTGATTCCAATAAATAATAAGCATTTGTAGAGAGAATAAACATGTGTAGAGAACAATAAAAAATAAATATTTGTAGAGAAAATAAACATTTGTAGACAGCAATAAAAAATGAACATTTGTAGTTCGAATAACAACATCTGCTCTCATTCATATGAGATTCATGAGAGTCTCATGTAGTACTATGATTATGCATAATTTATAACACCTTCTCTTCAACACTAAATTATTTATTGAAGAGAATTCTTTTGTGCATATGGTAGGAATGAGATGAATATTAATTAGCTCTTTTTTCAGCTGACAAAAGCATTTTCATTCAGTGACTGACTCAGCACACTGTGAGACGGAAATAGATATTAAAGGGAATAGTTGAAGAAAGAAAGAAAAAAGGGAATAATAGAGTTAGAAAAGTGACAAAACATTTTGACGTTCCTTGAAAAATAGGTTCCGCACCTCTAGTTAGGCCATAAAAGAGATATTGATTTCTTCAGCAGAAAAATGACACTCCATTTGTGTAAGCTGAAAAGTTTTGCACGCACTAGATTTGTCACGAAGCAAAAATGCGATCTGTCGACACACACTAAATCGGAACAAATGGGACAAAGAATTCGCAGAAAGCGAAAGAGTGATCTGCCTCGCTAACGAAATGGTCCCAGGGGTTTGAATGTCAAACTGGGATCGATATTAAGTCGCCATTTCAAACCACGTCATCAGCATAAAAGGTGCATCTCTTCGCACACAAGTTTAAGTCACTGTGTTTGCGTTGATTAAATATAAAATGTGACCACTTTTTAAAATTTAAAGTTGTCATAGTTTAGGTTTAATGTCTTAGTATATATATTGTTAAAACAAAAAAAAATTATTGTTTATTAATTTAGAAAATGCTTTTAAATTCAACAATAGAATATTCAAAAATTCATATAAACGTTCGTTAACAAAATGATCCCAAGCGTTTGAATGTCAAACTCAGATCTATATTAAGTCGCAATTTCAAACTATATCATCAGCAAAAATGGTACACATCTTCGAACATGTTTAAGCCATTGTGTTTGAATATTTTTGAGTTGATTAAATACAAAATATAATGACATGAAAAATTTCAATTTGTCATAGTTTTGGTTTATTACTTGTATTAGTATATATATATATATATATATTGTTCAAGTGTAAAAAATAATTTTAATATTTATTAATTTAGAAAATGTTTTTAAATTCAACAATAAAATATTTGAAAATTCATAAATGTTCATTAACAAAATGGTCCCAGTGGTTTGAATGTCAAACTCAGATCGATATTAAGTAGCCATTTCAAACTACTTCATCAGCAAAAAAGGTACAACTCTTCGAACACATGTTTAGGCCATTGTGTTTGCATGCTTTTGCATTGATTGGATCAAAAATATGATGCTATTAAAAATTTCAGTTTGCCATAGTTTGGTTTTAAAACTTGTTGTAGTATAAATAATGTGCAAGCAAAAAAAAAAAAACATTTAAATATTTATTCATATCTAAAAGGAGTGTACATTCAGTCATAAAATATTGAAATATTCATACATTTTCGTTAACAAAAAAGCAAAACAAGCTTTGTAAAATTAAAAGAAAAAAATATGATTTTTTTTATAATTGAAATTTGTCAAAAATTTGGTTTGATACTAGATTTAGTATATGTACTGTTCAAGCGAAACAATTTTTATTTCGAAAATGATTTTGTTTTTTATTTAGTAATAAAATATTCACAAATTCATAAATGTTCGATTTCAAAAATGCAAAACAAGTTTTGAAAAATTTAAGGACGATTTAACAAAACTGTTTTACTTAAATTCACTAAATTATATTATTCTTTAATAATATTTTTTTAAGTTTTTGTTTACTTTCGGCAAAAGTTAATGCAAATTACTTTCCCCAATGTTCAAAATGAAAGAAATTTATTCTATTAGTATTTAAGGATGATTTATTAATTCTATATGTGAGCATATCATCAAGAAATAATATAAATTGTTTTATTATAACATCATTAATTGTATAAAAGTGTTATTCTATATTAATAGTTCCAAATTGCTTAACAGTTTGATAAATGAATATATATTAAAAAATTTTATTTTATTTTCAAAAAATAGAAAAAACAAATAATGTATGAACTAGTATAAATAGTTAGATATTTTATTGAGTACATCCTACCACTAAGACAGTGTCCTTTGTTAATGTATTTAATGATCTATAAATAAAACTATAATTAATGTTAAACTGTGCTTAATAAAATTTTAAACTGTAAAAAACTACAAAAAATTCGATAATAGTTAAACATTAGATAATAGTAAATATAATTGTAATAATTAATTGACTTTAAACTAACATTTAACAAAAAACAAAAAACGAGTCATGATTCTAATCATAACTATTATTTATGTTAGCAAATTCTACAGAAAATCAAGTAAAGTAGCCAATAATATTTATTATATAACTAACAACTAATAATAGTGATGATATAACCAATAACCAGTAATATTTATAGTAGTTATTAATAACCAAAATTATATTTCGAATATTTCGAACAAATTATACAATTTTGTATATGTGCTAAAACTTTATTCTAATTTACAAAGATAAGTGGTTTTTTTTTAAAATTATTATTATTATTATTATTTGGTCAAACAAAATACAAGAATTCATCGAGTGTAAATCACTGTTCTTTTTAAGAAATAATGATAATTAAAAGTGATATAATAAAGGTAATTTAAAGCAATTTAATTTCAATAATTAATTAACTTTATTCAATCTTTCTCCTACTGTTATTTTAATACTAATTATTTAGCTATTAATCTTAACACATTTATTATTAATTAATTCTAAAAGAGATATTTCATAATTCAACGGAATTCCTATATTTAACATAATAATTTAATTTGAAATCAGTTTAGTGAAAAAAAATATTATTTTTAAAATCCCTCTGTAAAATTCACCACGTAAAATAATACCCAATATGGCGGACGAATTGTCTAGCTTTCCCAGATTTCAATATCTAGTAAGAATACGCTCAAATAGTTCATGATGGTCTGTATATTAAGAAGAAATATATTCAAGGAAATGCTTGGAAATTGGAAAGCATACATGATACCCAAATCTTGAAATTCTTTTCACGTTTTACTTACAAGAGGCACATTTTCCGAAAGATAACAGAAGAAAAAAAAATGTTGCAAAGAACTCTTACCCTTCATAGAATCATCAACACTGGAACATGGCTCCGCACATCAGTCAATAATGACTTTTGGGAACCGATATGGAAAATGCAAGATACTTTCCAAGAAAATTCTAAGATTTCCACACGAGTATGTACGGCGGAAGCTATTTCACTGATATAACTGCTTCCATTTCTCTCGTTTCATATTAAGATTTCCATTTTCAATCCCTCGATGAAATGTAGGATTCGTTTCATGTTTCAGATTATCATTTTTTAAAGCTGCAAAATTGCAAAGAAAAAAAAAAGAATCTAATGTGATTCCCATGGATTCCGATTGGGATGTTGCAAGTCGAGAATTCTTACCTTTATTCTGGCATATGTTATTAACGTAGTGTACTTAAGTGATATAAAATAATAACGTTTTATTTTTAAACATGATGTCTTTAATCATTTATTTGTAAACATATTCGTGCCCGATTGGTAGTATGCCTCAATTATCATATTGGAAGGAGATGGTGTATGTTAGTGATGTTGGGAGTGGTGTTAGGCATGAGGGTTGGTGTTGGAAATTTAGGGCTTATGATGAGGAATATGAGTGATATTTTATAAGAAGATAAGATAATGATAAATTACCATTCATAAAAATAATTTATGATTTGCGAACATGAATGTTTATAGTGACGGATGAATTTTATAATGCTAATTACCTTATTTGAAAATTAGGGTTTAAGATGTAGAATGATTAAGACTAATGGTATTTGATTATGGCTGTAGGAAAATTATGGTTAATGGTACTGAAATATTATGGATTTTAAGCAAAAAGAAATTGAATTGTGGTACAAGTGTAGGTTTATTTTATAAGAAGATTATGTTTACACGATACTTTCCAAGAAAATCTAAGACTTCCACACCAGCATGTACGGCGGAAGCTATTTCACTGATATTATTGTTTCGTTTCTCTCGTTTCATATTAAAATTTCCATTTCCAATCCCTCGATGAACTGAAGGATTCGTTTCATGTTCCTGATTATCATTTTTTAAAGTTATAATATTACAGAAAAAAAATAGCAAATCTAATGTGATTCCTCTGAATTCCGATTGTGTTGTTGCAAGTTGAGAATTCTTACCTTTTCCTAGCATATGTTATTAACATAATGTACTTTAAGAAAACTTTAAGAAACTTTGTTTTTAAACAGGATGTCATTATACATTTATTTGTAAACATATTTATGTCCGAGTTGTAGTGTACACTAATTATCATATAGGAAGACGAGGATTTGTGGTGTATGAAGTTTAGGACTATGATGAGGAATATGAGTGATATTTTATAAGAACATTCAATATTTGGTCATAAAGATTATAAAATATGTGTTATGATTTGAGTTATGATAATTTATTGAGTTATGATTTGATGATTTTGAAAATTGAGTTATAAGTTATGATTTGAGAAAATGGAGTTATGATTTGAGAAAATGGAGTTATGATTTGAGAAAATGAGTGTTTATAGAGACTGATGAAGTTTTATAATGCACATTACCGTATTCGAAAAATATGGTTTCAGATGTAGAATGATTACAACTCATGGTACTTGATTATGGTTGTAGGAACATTATGGTTAATGGTACAGGAATAATAGGGATTTTAAGCAAGAAGAATTTGAGTTGTGGTACAAATGTAGGTTTATTTTATAAGAAGATGATGTTTTATTGTGCAAAAAGGGCTAATTATTGTATTGGAAGATATGTCTAGTGGTGTGGATAGATGAGGGTTTATGTTGCAAGAATATAGTTTTTGTGCAGGAAAGTAGTAGATGTTGTACAGGGAGAGAAGCATATATGGTGTAAGAAAGTAAAGGTTTATTGTACTGGAACGTGATGGTTTACGATGTAAGAGTACGCTGATTTATAGTGCTTGAAGATTAGGGTTTATGACTGAAGAAGTGATTGTTTGAAAAATAAATGGATTTATAGATGGTTTCACTGATTGCCTCCCATGAGCAAACTTACCTCAAGTTGGAATTTCTTGGGCAGTCTTTAATATAACTCATATATGCGTATTAATTATATTTGAAAATCATTAAATAATCATTCTAAACTTCATTAAATATTCATTAAAAAATTCATTAAATATTTTTAAGCAAATTTTCGTCAATTGTATTTTATACTGATTTTTTTTTTTAAATCAGTATTAAAGTGTTATCAGGAAATCATAAACGTATACACATTCATCAATCAAAATATCATATTCAATACTAATTAATATTTTCAGTCTATAAAATTTAAAAAAAAATATATATACAGTATACTTTTCTTGTAAGACTTTGAAGATAATTATCAAGATGCCCTTTTATGGAAATAATAATTTTCGAAATGCCTAAACCAGGGCCATTAATAGTGCGCATTACCTAGAAAGTTTGAAAATTGAAATCGCGAGTTCCGAGTTGGTTGAATTTTTAGATGACAGAATTCCATGCAAATGACTGAAAAAATATTTTCCCACATTATCAAAAGAACAAGTGTATAGGAATTAATGGTAAAATTACAAAGCTTATGAATGAATAGGAAAATCAATAAAATTTTTTTTCAATTATTAGTAAATATTTTTAGTTGAACATTTCTTATTCAACCAGTTTTTCTATTTGAAATATACCAAACATTTAAACATTAAACAGGGAAATAAAATAAGTTGAAGGTTTTTATTATTTTATTCTACATTACCTTTACCGTTAACGTAAAAATAACGGATTCCATCTCATATATTATATTATTTTTTAAATAACACATAAGAACAAATTAAACTAATTATAGTAAAATACAGCTTGCAATATAATATAGTATGACCATTAAATAAGACACATTTGTGTAACTATTAAAAAAACGTAAAAAGGCAATTTACCATTCTTCGAATGACAATTACTTATGAGTTACGAGAAATTTTACGAGTTGCATTGTATTATGCCTTTCGCTATGCTTATTTGCTTACAACACAAATTCTTTTTAGTAACATCTTGCCTTTTACATTAACTGGTGTAATTTTAAATTATTGATGTAAGACAATCACTTACTTCCGTGGGATACAGTATTATTCAAATGACGGAAAATTATATAGGTTTTTTTTTTACAGTTTGTGCTAAGATGTAATTAAAACTATATATTATTAATTTATAACAAAAGAATATATGATGTACACATAAATTATTTTGCTATCTGAATTTTTTTTTCCTCATATATATTTTGATTGAAATACTTTACTATTAAGGAATCGTAATCATATTTTACGATAAGGAATCGTGAAGAACAAATAAAAAATAGCAACACTGTAGTCACTAAGGTGCTGCATTGTGGGCAATTACGACGTCAGAATTAAAAATGGCAGCTGTATAGGGGAAACGCTGAACGTATTCTGAATTTTCCAAATGAAATACTTTATACTTCATAACATGAGTTTAAGAGTATGTATAAGACAGAACATATTTCAGAAAATTCTAATTCAAGATATTTTTAATATTTTCAGGAAATTGGTAACGTCAAACACAAGAAAAAGAATAGAGCAGAAAGATTAAGTTTAACTCAGAAAAAGTTTGATAGTACACTAGAAAAATTTATTCACACACTCAACAGAAAAGTGAAATAGCATTTCAAACAGAAATATGACGTATCACTACATAAAAGATCTACATATTTAAATAAATTTATTTCAATTTCTGCGAAGTGCAAATACTAAAATTCAGTTTTGTGCCCATTGTCTTTTATTTCTGACGTCATAACTACATATAAAGCGATGCTACTTCATCTCTCAATGTTGTCATATAAAACTATTTAAATAATAATTTATGTATATTTAATCAATTTTTAATTGCATTTTTTATAAAACACTTATACGTTATGGACACTTCGAAAATAATTTATATACATACTGTCTTATATTTAATTACAAACTTATTAATACAAGAATAACAGATTGATATGTGTTTCATTCCTTTCAGAAATGTAATATCTTCATACCCTCTGGTTATGAACAACTAATATAGAATACCATTTTTCTATTTGGAAATCAATCTAAAATTGAAGAATAATTAATTTCATTGGCAGACATAAGAAAGACATATTGAATAATCTTCACCAATATCGAAACAGCGGAAATTTTATTCCTGATCAAATCCCAACAGAGATGAAGGAATGAGCTATCATTTTCTTACTAGAAATGCTGTTAAATGTAATTGGAACTCTGAGAAAACTGTTGCTTCATTTGATGTTCTTGAGATTAGATTATGATTGCCTGGGTTGTAACACAAAGCAATAATTACGCAGAGCTTCGCTAGAGGATATTGCTGTTTCATTACCAACTTATTTGCAATTTGAGAAAGCATCAAGGTACATTGAATTACTCAGTAACTTCTCGCACGAGGCTTGGATGGCATAATGAAATTAGAGCTGACGATGTAGATGATTTCACTGATAAAAGTTAATTGCATAAATATCAGATCAAGCCATGATAAAAGAATGTTGCCTTTAATAATGTAATGTATCTTTTATGGTTAGATCATTTGATTCATTTTCACCTGTTGTACAGTTACTTTTGGGAATGAAAAATTAATTAAAAATATTGATTTATGATTTTTTTTTCTGTACTTGCCACAAAAGTATTTTTTTTTAAAGTTAGCAAATTTTACAATGGCAGATATTTATTCGATTCTAAATTTGAAATTGTGATGTCACAATTTGGGCCGAAAACCCAACAAACTACGACATCTGAGATAACTGGATCTTCCTATCTTCCTCGAGCCCAAAGAAAAAAAACGCTGCTATCTACGGATATAACTTGCCATACTGATACCTGCCATACTTCATTCTGATTATCTACAGATTTATCTGGTCTCCAGGTTTATCCACAACAAGCAAATACAAGCTTTTGATTTCATGTTCAGTTTTAAACTGAATTCTCCCTAGCTCAGAATTCCAATCCACTATCAACTAGATTGCTTATCACGAAAACTAGCAAAAATGTAAGGTTAGTAGATTATCTTAACATTTAATATGAATATGTTTTCATGGTAATTTTAAACTATGGTATAACCGTGCCTCCTCATACACGCTCACAAAAGCCTGATGGCCAATTGACTAGTGCTCTGGCCTTTGGTGCCACAGGTTTCAAGTTTAAATCATTACGGTGGCACGGTTGTCCGTTAGTGGTTCGGTATTCACGTTTACTTGTAGGTCAAGGTCTAATTAGCTTATAGTTTGCACAAAATGAATTAGAGCGACAAACCAAACCAAACCTACATACTGGCAAAAGCGTTGTTCATTTGGCGTTCAAGAGAAATGGTCAGTTGGCCTCCAGGCTGTCCCCCGAGAGGAAGTTCAGCGCAACTTGAGCTTCCGCTGAGGAACGTTTAGTTTATATAGTCTCTCATCCCGACAGGATGATATTTAGTCTGTATATTTAGCGCATCCAGGCGTATTAGTTGACCTACAAACTCGGAGAAGAAGTATACTTCGAACACCCTGCGCGTAGCCGAGTTTTTGGGATTCAACATAGTAGTGGAATCCTTCCATGATTCTATAATTTTCTGCTTTCAAATCTGTTAAATATTGTCAGTGCCTAACTGTATATGTGTGGTGTCTGTGAGTGTGTAAATAGCTATGAGTTCTCATACCTGCGCCTGACGTATATCACACCAACCACACCTAGTTACAGACTGGTTGCCCAAGCTGCACACTACAATGATAATTTATAATCCAAACAAACATTCTACCATAAAGTAACGCTCAATCGCTAGTCTGTTAAAGAACGAAGGTTTGATTCACATTATTGTTGTGTGCTATAATCATGATTGTGAAAAATAATAGACTCATGACAATAATGTTTTCAGCATCAATAATATTCTGTTGTACAAGTTATTAATTGGAACGATAAGCATCAGGTTTAATGGCGAAAAGGAATGAAGCAATTGTATATTAAGGATAATACTTAAAATACAGGAACGTACGTTTAGCAAAACAATTTTTAAAGGAAACAATTTATTTCATATTGTGAAGAGTTTTTAAACGTAATTCTTTCTTTGATATTATGCAATTTAAAATTAAAATTAAACAATTAAGAAATAAAATTATTTTTAATTATTCTTAAAATCACTTGAAAAATTTATTTTCTATTACGCTGGCAACCTGATGGCCAATTGACTAGCGCTCTAGCCTTTAGTATCCCAGGCTTCAAGTTCGAATCGTGGCTGTGGCATGGATGTTTGTGAGTGGTTCAGAATCCTCGTTAATCTGTAGGTCCCGGTCTAATTAGCCTAAAGTGTGCACAGAATAATCGTAGAACGACAAACCAAAGCACACCTACTATCCTGAGTTGTATGGCTGGATATTAACTGAATTTCTTCAAAACGGTAGGCAATGCGGGATACTTATTTTTAAAATTCTTACCATAAATTGTTAATCTCTTACCATAATTGTTTATATAAAAATGTTCGTATACTAAAGTATTATAAGTTGCTGAACAAGTTTACCGAATCTGAAATGCGGAACGAGAAATAAAAAAAAAATACTAAACTGAAGTTCCTACTAATAAAACAGCTTACTTTGCATTAAAATCTAAACATAGAAACAAAAATATCTTGAATAAACAAATAAAAACTATATTAACAAACTTTTGTTCTTTATAAACCAAAAATATTTTAAGCATAATAAGACAACAAAAAATTTACAAATAAATAGAAGAAACTGACAAAAGCTTGTTAAACAGCAATCCTTGCGCTGCGTATCAAAAACGTTATGAGTCCCAAAGAGCCCAATATCTGGTCTCTGTATCAAAATGATCTCTTGAAGAATACTTTCACAAATTGGGATACCCAAAATAAATCTTGTTGAGCTTGTCAAACGAATTGCACATATTCCTTTCTTTTATATAATGACCTCTGAATAAAGAAAGAATTTCGGAATAAAAGACTTACGTAAATGTTATTACTAATTTTTATTCTACTATTTATAATGGAATTATTCTAATATTTAAAAAAAATCTACAGCCTTTGTCTTTCTAGAAGCATTAAAAACATTGTAATTTTTAATTGGAACGCGTTTAAATTATTTTATTATATCTGTGTGATTGGAACATACATTTCTTTTGTGTGACGAAAATCTAATATGTGTCAATTCAATGATGTGAATGATTTTCATTAATTCTAATATGTTTAATGAAAATATAAAATTGTAGGCAAACCTGATCTAGAATTTATATTCGAATGATTTGCTTTTTAATACGAGACATTATTTTAAGGTTCTCTCAAAATGTAACATAATTAATTATTATAATATTCTATTTATAATTTTGGCTTTCTTTATTTTCCTCTAAGTAATTTAGACTTAATAATCTATGGAAAAATACAGAAAGTAAAAATGAAACATAATGTAATATTTAGATTGAATTTGAGACTATTATTGATACTTTTAGGCTGTGCCGTCATGTGTCATATAATTAA
>BPLQ01010877.1:0-40273 GCA_021605075.1 Caerostris darwini
AATAGTTATTGGTAAATAGTTTATATAAAATTTGCTGCATTGTCGTTTATATATGACTTAACCTGTAATTAGCTTAAAAATAACATGTCACAATAAGTCTGTTAGTTATTTTGTTATAGTTAGTTATATTATTTTTATAATATGACTATTGTTAGTTAACTATAGTTAGTTATATTATGTTAGTTATATTATTTTTAGTTATTTTCTTCTTCAGATTTCATACTTTCTTCAGTTATGTACCAATTTTAAATATCCATTTTAAATGTCCATATTTTAAATATCCATTTTAAATGTCCATATTTTAAATATCCATTTAAATATCCATTCCTGATTATGTCTGTACCTGATGGTCTTAATTTCATCATAACATTATAATCGTGCTTTTATTTTCACTATGTTTGATTGAGAGCAATAAAATGCAGGCATTAAATCATATTCAATACTTATTAATTAAAACATAACGACATTGTTATTTACCAAAGAAGCCTATTTCACTTTTCTTATAAAATCGTAAATGATGTTCTTTAAGATATGCAATAGTTATTGGTAAATAGTTTATATAAAATTTGCTGCATTGTCGTTTATATATGACTTAACCTGTAATTAGCTTAAAAATAACATGTCACAATAAGTCTGTTAGTTATTTTGTTATAGTTAGTTATATTATTTTTATAATATGACTATTGTTAGTTAACTATAGTTAGTTATATTATGTTAGTTATATTATTTTTAGTTATTTTCTTCTTCAGATTTCATACTTTCTTCAGTTATGTACCAATTTTAAATATCCATTTTAAATATCCATATTTTAAATATCCATTTAAATATCCATTTAAATATCCATTCCTGATTATGTCTGTACCTGATGGTCTTAATTTCATCATAACATTATAATCGTGCTTTTATTTTCACTATGTTTGATTGAGAGCAATAAAATGCAGGCATTAAATCATATTCAATACTTATTAATTAAAACATAACGACATTGTTATTTACCAAAGAAGCCTATTTCACTTTTCTTATAAAATCGTAAATGATGTTCTTTAAGATATGCAATAGTTATTGGTAAATAGTTTATATAAAATTTGCTGCATTGTCGTTTATATATGACTTAACCTGTAATTAGCTTAAAAATAACATGTCACAATAAGTCTGTTAGTTATTTTGTTATAGTTAGTTATATTATTTTTATAATATGACTATTGTTAGTTAACTATAGTTAGTTATATTATGTTAGTTATATTATTTTTAGTTATTTTCTTCTTCAGATTTTACTTTCTTCAGTTATGTACCAATTTTAAATATCATTTTAAATGTCCATATTTTTAAATGTCCATATTTTAAATATCCATTCCTGATTATGTCTGTACCTGATGGTCTTAATTTCATCATAACATTATAATCGTGCTTTTATTTTCACTATGTTTGATTGAGAGCAATAAAATGCAGGCATTAAATCATATTCAATACTTATTAATTAAAACATAACGACATTGTTATTTACCAAAGAAGCCTATTTCACTTTTCTTATAAAATCGTAAATGATGTTCTTTAAGATATGCAATAGTTATTGGTAAATAGTTTATATAAAATTTGCTGCATTGTCGTTTATATATGACTTAACCTGTAATTAGCTTAAAAATAACATGTCACAATAAGTCTGTTAGTTATTTTGTTATAGTTAGTTATATTATTTTTATAATATGACTATTGTTAGTTAACTATAGTTAGTTATATTATGTTAGTTATATTATTTTTAGTTATTTTCTTCTTCAGATTTCATACTTTCTTCAGTTAGTTTAAATATCATACATTTTAAATTCCATTTTAAATATCCATTTTAAATGTCCATATTTTAAATATCCATTTAAATATCCATTCCTGATTATGTCTGTACCTGATGGTCTTAATTTCATCATAACATTATAATCGTGCTTTTATTTTCACTATGTTTGATTGAGAGCAATAAAATGCAGGCATTAAATCATATTCAATACTTATTAATTAAAACATAACGACATTGTTATTTACCAAAGAAGCCTATTTCACTTTTCTTATAAAATCGTAAATGATGTTCTTTAAGATATGCAATAGTTATTGGTAAATAGTTTATATAAAATTTGCTGCATTGTCGTTTATATATGACTTAACCTGTAATTAGCTTAAAAATAACATGTCACAATAAGTCTGTTAGTTATTTTGTTATAGTTAGTTATATTATTTTTATAATATGACTATTGTTAGTTAACTATAGTTAGTTATATTATGTTAGTTATTTTTATTATTTTTTTTAGTTATTTTCTTTTGTTATTCAATTTTAAATAGATTTTAAATTCATACTTTAAATTCATTTTAAATGTCCATATTTTAAATATCCATTTTAAATGTCCATATTTTAAATATCCATTTAAATATCCATTCCTGATTATGTCTGTACCTGATGGTCTTAATTTCATCATAACATTATAATCGTGCTTTTATTTTCACTATGTTTGATTGAGAGCAATAAAATGCAGGCATTAAATCATATTCAATACTTATTAATTAAAACATAACGACATTGTTATTTACCAAAGAAGCCTATTTCACTTTTCTTATAAAATCGTAAATGATGTTCTTTAAGATATGCAATAGTTATTGGTAAATAGTTTATATAAAATTTGCTGCATTGTCGTTTATATATGACTTAACCTGTAATTAGCTTAAAAATAACATGTCACAATAAGTCTGTTAGTTATTTTGTTATAGTTAGTTATATTATTTTTATAATATGACTATTGTTAGTTAACTATAGTTAGTTATATTATGTTAGTTATATTATTTTTAGTTATTTTCTTCTTCAGATTTCATACTTTCTTCAGTTATGTACCAATTTTAAATATCCATTTTAAATGTCCATATTTTAAATATCCATTTAAATATCCATTCCTGATTATGTCTGTACCTGATGGTCTTAATTTCATCATAACATTATAATCGTGCTTTTATTTTCACTATGTTTGATTGAGAGCAATAAAATGCAGGCATTAAATCATATTCAATACTTATTAATTAAAACATAACGACATTGTTATTTACCAAAGAAGCCTATTTCACTTTTCTTATAAAATCGTAAATGATGTTCTTTAAGATATGCAATAGTTATTGGTAAATAGTTTATATAAAATTTGCTGCATTGTCGTTTATATATGACTTAACCTGTAATTAGCTTAAAAATAACATGTCACAATAAGTCTGTTAGTTATTTTGTTATAGTTAGTTATATTATTTTTATAATATGACTATTGTTAGTTAACTATAGTTAGTTATATTATGTTAGTTATATTATTTTTAGTTATTTTCTTCTTCAGATTTCATACTTTCTTCAGTTATGTACCAATTTTAAATATCCATTTTAAATCCATTTTAAATGTCCATTTTAAATATCCATTTAAATATCCATTCCTGATTATGTCTGTACCTGATGGTCTTAATTTCATCATAACATTATAATCGTGCTTTTATTTTCACTATGTTTGATTGAGAGCAATAAAATGCAGGCATTAAATCATATTCAATACTTATTAATTAAAACATAACGACATTGTTATTTACCAAAGAAGCCTATTTCACTTTTCTTATAAAATCGTAAATGATGTTCTTTAAGATATGCAATAGTTATTGGTAAATAGTTTATATAAAATTTGCTGCATTGTCGTTTATATATGACTTAACCTGTAATTAGCTTAAAAATAACATGTCACAATAAGTCTGTTAGTTATTTTGTTATAGTTAGTTATATTATTTTTATAATATGACTATTGTTAGTTAACTATAGTTAGTTATATTATGTTAGTTATATTATTTTTAGTTATTTTCTTCTTCAGATTTCATACTTTCTTCAGTTATGTACCAATTTTACCAATTTTAAATATTTAAATATTTCCATTTTAAATTCCATTTAAATATCCATTTGATTATGTCTGTACCTGATGGTCTTAATTTCATCATAACATTATAATCGTGCTTTTATTTTCACTATGTTTGATTGAGAGCAATAAAATGCAGGCATTAAATCATATTCAATACTTATTAATTAAAACATAACGACATTGTTATTTACCAAAGAAGCCTATTTCACTTTTCTTATAAAATCGTAAATGATGTTCTTTAAGATATGCAATAGTTATTGGTAAATAGTTTATATAAAATTTGCTGCATTGTCGTTTATATATGACTTAACCTGTAATTAGCTTAAAAATAACATGTCACAATAAGTCTGTTAGTTATTTTGTTATAGTTAGTTATATTATTTTTATAATATGACTATTGTTAGTTAACTATAGTTAGTTATATTATGTTAGTTATATTATTTTTAGTTATTTTCTTCTTCAGATTTCATACTTTTTCAGTTATTCCAATTTTAAATATCTTTTTAAATGTCCATATTTTTTTAAATGTCCATATTTTAAATATCCATTCCTGATTATGTCTGTACCTGATGGTCTTAATTTCATCATAACATTATAATCGTGCTTTTATTTTCACTATGTTTGATTGAGAGCAATAAAATGCAGGCATTAAATCATATTCAATACATATTTCTTAAAACATAAGGATATTAATATATACCAAAAAGCCTATTTCCCTAAGTCTATTCTTATAAAATCGTAAATGATGTTCTTTAAGATATTCAATAGTTAATGGTAAGCAGTTTATATACCATTTACAACATTGTCGTTTATACATGACTTAAGGACTCCTACAATTAGCTTAAGAATAACTAGTTACAATAAGTCTAATTAAATATTTTTTCATTATATAAACCGTATATAATGAAAAGAGTAAGACAGATGTATCAATATACAAAAAACATTGCTTGTGTTTAAACTCCTACACACTTTTCATATTGCAAGATTTAATCTTATTTCTAGATGTTATAAAGCAAATTTATGAATTCAAACCTATCAGCATTAGATTTGAAAGAAACAGGTTCTTCCAAAACTAGATAACATCTAAAAAGAAAATATACAAGGAAAGATAGTGCTTCAAACATGAGAAAAATTTCTTCTCTTGTAACTGAAGTCCGCTTTTGTGATCCGTTGTCCAACTAAAGCACTTCTGTTAGGGATTATTTTTTTCCAGATTTTAAACACTCTTGAGGTATGTACCACAATTTTAACTATCCATTCTAGTATACCTTATTATTTCTGTAACTGATGGTCTTAATTTCATCATAACATTACTACTGTGTCCAAAAAGTAAGACCAGCATTGCATCATTTTGAGATGGTCTGCATCCACTTTAACAAATGATAAATCAGGATTTTCATTTAGTTGTAGACTTTCGAGTAATTCCGTTTTTAATCCTATCTCATTATCCCAATCAGAAGATGTTTTAAAATTTGTTATATCTTAATTAATAAATAATTGTGTTTTTTTTGTTTTGGAAATAAACATTTAGTTATTTTCAGTGAACCAAGATGTCTGTTAAAACTGTTTTACATACCTTGACGCAGAGCAAAGAGAACAAACTGAGAGATATCCAAGAATTTCTCAAGATTGGTTCCAATCCGAACAAGCGCAACATTGATGGTAACACGCCTCTTCACTTAGCAGTCGACACTCATCGACATAACAGAAGTATAATCGAAGAACTTATAAAAGCCAAAGCCAATGTGAATCTAACGAACAACGATGGAAACACACCTCTCCATTTAGACAAGAAGGGAATAATTGAAGAACTTATCCAAAGCCAATGTAAATCTAGCGAACAACGATGGAAAACACCTCTCCATTTAGCTGTCCTCAGTCATCTAGACAACAAGGGAATAATTGAAGAACTTATCAATGTAAAAGAACCAAAACCCTCTCCATTTAGCTGTCCTAGAACACAAGGGAATCTAAGTCGAACAACAATGGAAACACACCTCTCCATTTAGCTGTCCTCGTAGACAACAAGGGAATAATTGAAGAACTTATCAAAGCCAAAGCCAATGTAAGTCTAGCGAACAACGATGGAAACACACCTCTCCATTTAGCTGTCCTCAGTGATCTAGACAACAAGGGAATAATTGAAGAACTTATCAAAGCCAAAGCCAATGTAAGTCTAGCGAACAACGATGGAAACACACCTCTCCATTTAGCTGTCCTCAGTGATCTAGACAACAAGGGAATAATTGAACAACTTATCAATGCCAAAGCCAATTTAAATGCAGCGAACAAGAATGGAAACACACCTCTCCATTTAGCTGTCCGCCTAAACAACAAGGGAATAATTGAAGAACTTATCAAAGCCAAAGCCAATGTAAGTCTAGCGAACAACAATGGAAACACACCTCTCCATTTAGCTGTCCTCCTAGACAACATGGGAATAATTGAAGAACTTATCAAAGCCAAAGCCAATGTAAGTGTAGCGAACAATAATGGAAACACACCTCTCCATTTAGCTGTCCTCAGTGATCTAGACAACAAGGGAATAATTGAAGAACTTATCAAAGCCAAAGCCAATGTAAGTCTAGCGAATAACGATGGAAACACACCTCTCCATTTAGCTGTCCTTAGTGATCTAGACAAGAAGGGAATAATTAAAGAACTTATCAAAGCCAATGCCAATGTAAATCTAGCAAACAACGATGGAAATACTCCTCTGCATTTGACAGTTATTAGACGCAAGCACAACATTGTGGCTCCCCTAATCCAAGCTGGTGCGAATGTGAATCATCGAGATGAAAAAGGTAACAGTGCCTTGCATTATGCTGTTGACAACTGCATAGCATTGAAAAGACTGAATCGCAGTCATATTTGTCCACCTTCTCATAAGCACAGCGGCATCAATTTTATTAAATACCTATTAAGAAAAGGAGCTGATATCAATTCATTAAACAACAATAAAGAATCTTCACTGATGTGGGCTGCAAGACGTAACGATGTTGATGCACTTCATATGTTATTAAAATACAAAGCAAAAGTTGTACGTAATAAAAAAAAAGTAGATAAAACATTTTCAAAGACAGCCCTTCATTTTGCTTTGGGTCATTCCCAACCAAACTTGAAACTTGTATATAAACTCATGAAAAGGGGCAGCACAAAGTCTTCAAGTGATATTTTGTTTTATTCTGTACTCCAGCACATTATGAGCCAACAATATGATAATCCTTCTAGTAGACTGACGAATGTGAAAACTCTGATAAAAGCTAAGATCCTACGATTTCGAAGCCTTAGGTTCATTTCAAAAAATGGTAATGGTATGTTGTCGTTGGAGTTGTGTTCTTATGCTGAAGCATGCTATGCTGAAATCTGTACTCTGAGGGAAAACTATTTGGCCTCATATATGTCATTTTATGACTTCGCTATGAAACACGTCAAACAAACGTTATTTTATTTCAACCCGATTTTTTCGCGTATTATTTTTGATGTTTTACTGAGTGATTATTTTCCCATTTACAATGATTTCATACTCTATAATTTTGATGCATTTTCTCTTAGAGAACAATTAAGTAAAGTAGAAGTGTATTTGTACATACCAGAAGATGAAAAGAAAATAATTTTGCCCAAAGTAGCAGTTTGGAGGCTTTCTGTTTATTTGTCTCGTGTTGATATCTTTCACCTTGCCAAAGCATATACTCGTGAAGTTCCAATTAAATAACATTTTTGCTCCTAACATAACTACTATGTGAAATAATGTGCTCATTTATTTCTAACACTTATTTATTACTATGATATATTTTTATATTTATAATTGCATTACAATAGATGATATTTATTCTTTTTGATGTAATGTTTCATTACTTTTATAGAATGATATAAGAGATAATAATGATAATAATATAGTTTACAAATATCAGTTGAAAGTTTTTGTTTTATTCTTTGATCATTATTGTGTTTTATGTTTAAGTTTTTTACCTTATATCTTAAGCTATTGCATAGAATTTATTCTGATGCTTTTATCTAGATTGATGTGTATGACATTCTTATCTTATTACATGACATTCTTATCTTATTACATGATGTTCTTATCTTAGTATTCTTATCTTCATTCTTATCTTATATCTTAAGCTATTGCATTGAATTTATTCTGATGCTTTTATCTAACTTAATGTGTACGGCATTCTTATCTTATTACATGACATTCTTATCTTATTACATGACATTCTTATCTTATTACGTGATATTCTTATCTTCATTCTTATCTTATATCTTAAGCTATTGCATAGAATTTATTCTGATGCTTTTATCTAACTTGATGTGGAGATATTTAGCGTTCAGCAATTAAGTGTTTAAGGTTGAGAATCGTTAAACAATATTATCAGCCTGAAATTTTGTAAAGCTTTTCACCATACTATACAGCTAATTGAATGATGTTTGTAATTTTTTTATAAATAAAATTTACCAAATTTCACGTTTTTGTGTTGTGAACTTAGAAAAGACAACATTTAGAATTTTTTTTTCATTTACATATTATATCAATTCTGAAATTTTATATATTTATGTAACGTAATCTTAATAATGAGTCTGATGGCGGAGTGAATGGCGATCGGTGCCAGAGGTTTCGGGATTGAGTCCCGGTAGTACCATGGATGTTTGTAGTTGTTCGGAATCCATTTTAAACCGTAGGTTCCGGACTAATATGGCTGTTCGGCATAGTGCTGGCAACCCTACTCCGTAAAAAAGGAAACATCTGGTGTTTAGGAGTCTGCCAGTAGACAGATGGACATAGTCCAAAACGGACTGAGTGTGTTGTCTACCCCTCAGCGTCATGCAGTGCTGGACGAACATCCCATAAGTAATCTGCTTATGGATGGAGGGAAAGGGGCCAGCTTCAGTTGTGATGGAGCACCCGTAGGTAGAAGTCTGACTTTTCTCCGCGATGCTCATACCGTCATATGGGGGCGTGAATGGCCGAGTGGCTAGCGCTGGGGCTCTCGGTACCACAGGTTTCGGGTTCGAGTCCCGGCGGTGCCATTGATGTTTGTAGTGGTTCGGAATCCACTTTAAACTGTAGGTGTCCCGGTCTGTTTAGCCTAAAGTGTGCACAAGATGACCATAGAGCGAAAAACCAAACCAAACTTACAGTCATATGAGACTTTGACCTGTGGTGTAAAGTGGATTCCGAACCTCTACAAACATCCATGGAGCCGCCGGGACTCGAATCCGAAACCTGTGGCGCCGAGCGCTAGACACTCGGCCATTCAGGTTCACATGGACTGCAGTGCCAGGTAGTTAGTTAATCTTAATAATATGATTAAGATTATGGTATTGTAATGACTATAAAAATACCTTTGTAATAAGAGATATACCATTAAAATAAAGTGCTAAATTAAGTGCAAAAGTGCTACCATTAAAATAATAAATTTATATATAATAAACAGAGGCTAATACTTCTATAAAGTTGAAATTAACGTTTTATCTACCTATTAATGGTGTACAACTATTCTGATCAAGAAACACTCCTAAAATTTCTGTTTGTTGAAGTTTAATATTATTGTTGATTTTAAAACATTTCGTCATATTTACATTATTGTGAAATAACCACTTAAATTCTTTGAGGGTATAATAACCTAATTACATCAGTATACGTTAATTGAACATGTCAATTCCATTAACATGAATAAGATGAAAACATTGGCAATATTAAAATAATGTTTTTAAATGCGAAAATTGTATAAATTGCTGAATCTGTACAAGAAAAATACTATTTTTAATTTGCATTATTTATTATTATTTATTTATACATTTATTATTTTATTTATAATGACTTGAATTAAAAATAAACTTCTTAAAATTTTGATAAATTTAGGAGATATCTTTGAACACGTTTCGTTTTCACAAAATTCATTTTGTATTTAAATCAAAGCAGAATGAGAAAAAAAAAATATACTAGGCATCAAATATTCTTTATTAGGTGTAATAAAAATGCCAAATAAATATTAACTCATCTACATGTTTGTAACTATATTAACTCATCTAACTAGTTATACTATTTATATCTGGGCCTGAATGGCCGAGTGGCGAGCGCTCTAGCACTCGGTACCACAGCGTTCGAATCCCGGGGGTGCCATGGATGTTTGTAGTGGTTCGGAATCGACTTTAAACCGTACGTCCCGGTCCTAATAGGATCGTAGAGCGTTACGGGGGCATTGTTACTCCGCGTCCGTGGTTTATCTTCAAGTTAAACGCGCCCCCTGCGTAATGCAAAGCGAGCAACGTCTGTGCAGCGCTTGCCTTAAGGCATCCAAGACCAAGCTGTCAAAGTGTTTGCCAGCTGCATTAGAACAAAAAAAAAACTGATTTGTAACTATATTAACTCATGCAACTAGTTATACTAGTTCTATCTTGGAAACTCTGTTAAGAAAATAAATAAGGACTTGTTAAATTCAACAACCTAAAACATTTATCAAGGGGACCTGATGGCCGAGTGGCTAGCGCCCGGTACCGCCGGTATCGGGTTCGAATCCCGGCGGTGCCATGGGTGTTTGTAGTGGTTTGGAATCCCTGTAGGTCCCGGTCCTAATAGGATCATAGAGAGTTGCGGGGGCATTGTTGCTCCGCGTCCGTGGCTTACCTTCAAGTTACACTCACCCCCTGGGTAATGCAAAGTGAGTAACGTCGGTGCAGCCCTTATGCATAAAAAGTTGACGGTCTGTTTACCAGCTGCATTAGAAAAAAAAAACATTTATCAATAAGAAGTGATCAGCAGCAAATATTTTTTACGAGTTCTTGATCTATCATTATATTTCACTTGTTATTTAGACTCAGATTTATAATTATTCAGCATAATTATTTAGCTCGCCATTGCAAGTGCTTAAATCAAGAGTGGCCAACATGCAGGCCGCATGCTGACAGTCTTGAATATTTGTCCGGCCCGTGAGATTTATCCCACTTTCACAATATATATTTATTTTATAATGGCCAAAGTAGAGAGAAACAATGTATTAAAAAATGCATTATGTGTGCATCCCTATATTCAGAAATTACCTGTCGAAATGATGAGAAAAAAATTAACTTTGATTTTAAAACTATATTCTTGCTAATATAGGACAGATATTGCCTGTTTAATTTATGACTTTATAGTTATGAGCTCGCAGAATAATTAAATGATATTCTGCGTACTCATAATGCGCGCACATCTTGAGCATAGTATAACATAACAGGTTCTATGTTTCACTTTACGAGACCTCAGTGATGAAGTGACCATCCCTAAATACGTACAGTTGATTGTTGATAGAAGAGCAAACCAGACTCTTCGTTGAAGTTGTTAGTGCTTTTGGTTCAACTTACACAGGCAAATCGTTATTTTTTTTTATTATTATTATCGAAAATTATACTGACCAACCACAAAACAATCTCAAACATAAAGGACGCTAACCTGCAACACCCCTTACGATGTGCAAACACCCAAATTGAGATATATTTGCAAAAGCTAGGTGAAAGAGTGGAGAAACAAATATCGCTCTAGTAAAATAAATATTTTTAAATGACTTCATTTTTTTTTATTTCGTTTATATCTATATATTTTTATATATTTCATTTTTTTGTGTCATATATTTCTTACCATGTGCGTTTAGTATCTATATTATTGTATTGTTTACATGTAAGAATAATAGTAAACACAAAAATAATAACTCAATAAAAATAATATTCAAATTTTTACTCAAATAAAATGTCTATAGTGGGGCTAAATCTAATATGGGGATATATAATTTTATACGCTGCCCGCGAATTTAGAATGCATTTCCAAAGTGGCCCGCAAAATGTAAGCGAACCTTAACTTGTTTTTTCATTTACTGATGTTTTTCAATGAAATCACACATATATTTCTTGATTTATTATTATCATCAAAAAAGGCAACAAAATATTCAATTAATGAATAATTAGCTTGAAATAATCAATGATTAGCTTGCAATATTCGATTTAGGGGGGAAGGGGACATCGCACCTTTACAACCGCAGCGTTTTGTGCATACCTATCTACATGCACAGAAATTTATGTATATACAGTCCAGTCACATTAATGTGACCACCACATACTTTCGACGTCAACGAACGCGAAATAACCAATCACAAAAGGCAGGTGGCAGCACGTTGCAGTGGAGTGTATATAAAGAAGTCCACTTAATACCACACTACACTTAAAGCCAGAATATACAAGAGTGTATAATCTGGCTTTTGACAGGTGGTCACATTAATGTAATATACATAACAGAGAGAGAGAGAGAGAAATATTCCATCGTAGTGATATTGACTAACTACTACTACACCACATCACTGTGCTTAGAGCTGAGTACCCCCTTTACAGTTTTGGAATGATGTGGGTGAGAAGAAGTCTGGTTAGGCTCTGTGACTGTTTACAGTCATGTGAGACCGGGACCTACTGCTTAAAGTGGATTCTGAACCACTACAAACTTCCATGTCATCGCCGGGATTCAAACCCGAGACGTGTGGTACCGAATGCCAGAGCGCTAGCCACTCAGCAATATGGACCCTGATATTGACCAAATAATGAAAATTCTGGGTTGGTAAGAAAGTAATTTCTGTTTTCACCATTGTACATGGTAAAAATGGAACGAAGTTTCTTTCCTACCCAATAAAAAGTATTAATAAATTTATTGAAGTAGGCCATATCTGTAGGTAATTAATGAAAAAAAAAAAACATTACTGCGTCTGTCGTGATCAAATAAAATTTCAATCATTGTACTTTTCTGCAAAAGCAATTTCCCTTTTGGAAACATTGCCAAAAAAAGCACTGCCCCCATTTTTACTTAATACCAAGTTACGCTTCATCAATTATGAATCTCCGAAAGCATTTTAAAACGAAACATACATTCGGACGACAAGCTGCCGTTCTGAACAATCCCTTTAACATTTTTCTCTGACATTGCGCCCACCTAAAATAATTGGTGCATTTCGTGAACGGAGAGGATTCAGTGCTCTAAAATCGCCATTTTCCTTTTCGCACGGTTACCAACGAATTCTGCTTAAATCGGCAATAATGACAATCTTTATGCCAAAAAACACTTTTCCAAGAAGCGATCCCAATGGCTGCCATCACGCAGGAACGGGCATAAGTGGCTCCCATCAGCCGATGAGGAGAGCTTTTTCATTCTTTTTTAATGAACGGCCCTGTAAGCGATTTGTTTCTCGCAAATGGGGACATTTTCTTGCCCATAATGGCGGTTGGACTGCTTGGCGATTTTATTTCATTTTTACGAGTCGAAATGAGAATTCATCGGACGGTCGTAACACGGATGATTAGTTTCCAATCTCTGTTAAATACGTTTAAATGTCTGCAACTGCTGTTTTACTTGTTCTTCTTTGGCTAACAAGAAGGTATGATTTGGTATCAATAGCTAAAATAAATTAGGATTTGAAGGTTTGCTGTATGGTTAATGCTTAGTTAATAAGTGGAATGGGGATTTTCATTTTGTTATGTGACTGTCAATGGTAAAATTGTAACAATCTCTGAACCGGATGGAAAATGATTAACATCGTGTGTTTTATCTTTTAATAAAGCATTTCTTTTTTATATTTGCTTTGTTGTATTTTTGTAATTGTTTTATTAAATTATATCTTAGAGGTAAAAGCTATAAAGTAAATGATATCTTAGAGTAGCCAAAATGTTAAGTCAGTAAATTATATCTTAGAGGTGCATAGTATTCTTTTGAAAGATTGTGTGAAAAATTGTCTTAAATCTATTAGTTGTTAAAGTCAAATGACCATCTGAGATAATACCATGTAATACTGCATCTCAAATACGCCATGTTATTTTTTATATAATGGGCTGTAATGTCTGCGTAATGCTTGCTAAACGTTTTAAATCTCTAGCGCAAAACAATATACTTTAAATATACGGCTGTGATTTAAATACTTATAATTTAAATATATGTTTGTACTTATTTATTTCTTGTTCTTGAAGATTAATTGATTTAAAATTGCAAATTTTAAAATAATCCACCTGTTAATATGTTTATAAGGATTACTTGATTTAAGAATGATTCTTTTTTAGAGATATAACACTCAGAATTCTACTGAGCCAAATTGGAAAATGATAACACTAACTCCCAGGCACTACAGTCCAAGTTCGACCATGTCCATCTTCCTGATGGTAGATTCCGAAACAGATGTTTTATTTTTACGGGCTAGGGTTATTTACCATATGCCCAATGGTCTACAGTCGTATTAAATCGGGACCTATGGTTTAAAGTGGAATGACAAGCTACCGAAACACTACAGATATCAATGGCCCCACTGGGACTTGAACCTTGTGTCACCCAGCACCAGTCACTCGGTCATCAGGCCCCAAATGGTAAAAGTATCCAATCATAATAATGATTACCTTGATTTTAATAAAGTAATGTTTAAGGATTCTAAAAAATTGATATAATATTTGTTTGAATTTTGAATTAAGTTCCAATCACAATTGTTGCAGTGAATAGAATTAGAAAATCTTTATTTGGATGCTGCCATGTTTTACTAATTATTTACTCATTTTCGCTATCTTGAATTGCCTTATACAATAAAAGTGATTTTGTGTTACAATCAGATTTTTTTATATGATAATTTGCATTTTATCGCATGTTTAACTTGCTGTCAAAGTGCGTTCATTGACAAAAATAGAACGTGAACGAATTGCTGACGCATCAAATCCAACTGATCCGTTAATAATGATATGTAAATTTTATGGGGCATTAATTTCATTGTTAATCAAAGTCTGTTAATCTTTACTAGAATCGATTAATTAAATTACATAAGTTCTACGACATTTTGTAGATTTAACAGAAGAAAAAAAAATAAATTCTTACTTCAATGGGACATCCACCGACTTAATGACTAAGCATTAAACATGCATAATACTGCTCTCTTCACCATAGAGCGCCATTCTCTTCTTTAATTGACTCAATTTCCGAAAGCTTTGAGAAGAGACTCTGCCCTGTATTGCTACGAGAAATAGACGCCTAATTAAAGCCGTGCCGTCAACGCTAACGAAACAATTACATAGCGCGCTGTACAGTAGAGGGCTGTACAAAGAGGATTCTCCTAACGAGGTTAAGATTCACTTTGGAGAATTAGTTGCTTAATTCGGGGAGTTGATTGAATTTTCTGGAAGATCCGGGTCTCGGAGACGTTTCTTTGAAATTTGATTTGTTTTAGGGGTACATTAAGAGGTTTGTGGGTTTTTTTAAGGTTTAAATTTGATTTTAGGTTAATGGAATTTTTTTTCTGCAGTGAGTTTTTTATGTAGAGGGTAATAAAATAATTGGAATTTTAGTAAATATTCTTGAATGTTTATTTAATCAAATACTTGAGTAGTATGAGCTCAATTATTTATTTTTTTTATTACTTTTTTTAGCTGTCTTAGTGCTTTTATTTTAAGACAAGCCTTTGAGATTAACAGTTGAAAGAAATTTTAGCTTGAAGCTCAAGAATATTCCGAGGAATTAATACTCTTGAAATTTGGTGTTAATAATATTCGAAATTCGGTGTTAATAATATTACAGACTATTATATAAAAATAATTTGGCATATTTCAGATATGAAATTACATGGTTTTATCTATGAGGGTTATTTCACTTTAACAACTAATAATTATATGCCAATTTTGCAAAAGAATTCTGCATTCTGCATTCTGAAAAGAATTCAACAATTCTCAAAAGAATATTACGGATCCTTTAAACGTAAACGTTTGACTACTCGAAGATATCCTTTACTAAGCTAAACTTTTGACTACTCGAAGATATCCTTTACTAAGATAACCTTTTGACTACTTTAAGATATCCTTTACTAAGATAACCGCTTGACTGCTCTAAGATATCCTTTACTGACATAAACTTTTGACTAATATATCATTTATTAACATAACCTATAGAAAACTCTAAGATATACTTTGCTTTATATGTTACCTCTAATATATTCTTTAACAAAACAATTACAAAACTATACCAAAGCAAATACAAAAAGGAAATGCTTTATTAAAAGATAAAACACACGATGTTAATTATTTTCCATCCGGAAAAACTTATTATAATAAACATGGACATAAGTTGTTACAGTTTTACCATTGACAGTTACATAATAAAATGGAAATCGCTATTCCACTTATTAACTAAGCACTAACCATACAGAAATCCTTCAAATCCTAATTTATTCTAGCTATCGATACCAAATCATACCTTCTTGTTATCCAAAGGAGAACAAGTAAAACAGCAGTTGCAGACATTTAAACGTATTTAACAGAGATTGGAAACTAATCATCCATGTTACGACCATCCGATGAATTCTCATTTCGACTCGTAAAAATGAAATAAAATCTCCGGCAGTCCAAACCGCCATTATGGGCAAGAAAATGTCCCCATTTGCGAGAAACAAATCGCTTACAGGACCGTTCATTAAAAAAGAATGAAAGAGCTTTGCTCATCGGCTGATGGGAGCCACTTAAGCCCGTTCCTGCGTGATGGCAGAAATTGGGATCGTTTCTTGGAAAAGTGTTTTGGCATAAAGATTGTCATTATTGCCGATTTAAGCAGAATTCGTCGGTAATCGTGCGAAAAGGAAAATTGCGATTTTGGAGCACTTAATCCTCTCCGTTCACGAAATGCACCAATTATTTTATGTGGGTATAATGCCGGAGAGAAATGTTGAAGGGGTTGTTCAAAACGGCAGCTTGTCGTCCGAATGTATGTTTCGTTTGAAAATGCTTTCGGAGATTCATAATTGATGAAGCGTAACTTGGTATTAAGTAAAAATGTGGGCAGTGCTTTTTTGGCAATGTTTCCAGAAGGGAAATTGCTTTTGCAGATAAGTATAATGATTGAAAATTTGTTTGATCATGACAGAGTTACTAATGATTTTTTTCTCAGGAATTACCTACAGATATGACCTACTTCCTTAAATTTATTAATAATTTTTATTGGATGGTAAAGGAACTTTGTTCGTTTTTTACCATGTACGCAAATGGTGAAAAACGAAATTGCTTTCTTATCAACACATTATTTTCATCAGTTGGTAAATAATATCAATGAACTTTAAAAAACGAAGATCTGCAAAAATGGTTATGGCTATTTTTTGTGCCAAAATTAATAAATAATGCTTATAGGAAATTATTTTAGAATCTATTGTTAAATTAGGTTATAAAAAATTGACAAAAAAGGTAAATTATAATAGAAACATGCAAATTTGTTATCATTTGCCAAAAGTCGAAAAAAGAATGTTTTTTTTTTTTATATTTAAGCAAACTTTCCTGAAAGAAAATATGTAAAACATATCACATTGACTTGCATCAATTTAGACATGCATTAACACTACAGTATTTACAAGGCAACGTTATTGTGAGGAATATATATTCAGTTTAACTTTACAGTATTTACAACATTATTATTAAGAAATATTCAGTTTAATACTACAGTATTCAAACAGCAACATTATTATGAAGGAATACTCAGTTTAACACTACGGTGTTTACAAGGCAACTTCATTATGAAGATAATTTATCAGATTTATATGCGTGAAAAATTTCTTTAAAATTTTAGCTTTTCGATTTAAATTTTCAAAAATCCGTACTCAAATGTATTAGCATATATATATATATATATATGCGTATATTATAAACATTTGCATTTGGAAAAAATGTTACTTCATTTCTTATCAATAATAACATTCAACAACTATAGCAATTTTTTAAAAAGCAAATTTCCATAAAAACAGAAAAATAAAAAGAACGGCTGACAAAATGACATCCATTCCGCCATCTTGCTAAAATAATAATTTCCACTCCCGACTCCTATTCCCATATTTAGTCTTCAAAAAGCACCCGAGTAAAAATTAGATAATTCAAATCTGGTTTCATTTCTCACTCTTATTAGCATTTTTCATCCCATTTTCTGGAGGAGATAGGATGTTCCTCTTGTCCGGATGGCATAATTTTCCCATAAACTACCGAAATAACAACGTCCTAAGGCAGAGAAAGAGACGGAACCACCGAAATCTTTCACCGCCGTCCCACGTGAGAGGCTCCATGTAATGAAAGGATTGGCTTTGACAATCAAATGACTGTCATTTTCGCTGTCGTTCCTACAGAATTTTATTCGTTGACAGCCTCCTGAGCATGAGATATGGCGACGATTTTCTGTCTCTCTGCGTTCGGATTTTTATCGTCCAAATCACACTATCAATTCACTTCAAAAACAGGCCATTGATTGAGAGTTTTCAACTCGAACAGAGTTAGGTAACAGGACCACTTTTATAAAATATTTTTGTAAGATTGTTTATGAAGAAATGCGAGATTGTTTCGTTAAAAGGAATCGAAATTGGGTTTTGGAAAATACGTTTTTCGTAAATGGGGAAAATATTCATTAGGATAATGGCTCTGATATTCTGATTTAAAAAAAAATGAAAGTTTGAAATTAATACTGCTGATGGTTGTGAATTTTATTCCTTTAACTAGAAACCATTCGTCAGATATGCATCCAATTGCGCTTGAACCAAAAAACACTATCAGATATCTGCTACCGAGCATATATATACTGAAATATATATATGTATATATTCAGTTTTACACGACAGTATTCACAAGACAACGTTATTATAAAATATATGTATATTCTGTTTATTACTACAGTATTTACTAGGTGATTTTATAATGAAATATATTTGTATATATTCAGTTTAATACTACATTATGAAGAAACAAGCGTTATATTAACGAATACGTATTAGTTTACACTATTTACAAAGTAACGTTATTATAAAGAATATATATCCAGTTACCCACTACAGAATTTCAAACCAACGTTATTATGAAGGATAAATATGCAGTCACCGAGTACAGAATTTACAAAGCAATATTATTATGGAGAATAAATATTCCACTTAACACTACAGCTTTTACAAGGCAATTTCATTATGAAGAAATATGCAGTTTAACACTATAGTATTTAAAGGCAACTTTATTCTGAAGATTATTTATCGGATTTATATTCATGAATAATTTTGTATATTTTTTGCTCTTCGGTTTAAATCTGCTTAAAAATACGCACACAAAGTGTATATATATATATATATATATATGCACATACTATAAACATTTACAGTTGAATTAAATTTTACTTTATTCCTTATGTAAATTGTAACATTCAACAACTAGAGCTTTCTAAAAAAAAAAAAAAAAAAAAAAAATTCTATGAAAGAATCAATCAATAAAAAATGACGGCTGACAAAATGGCATCCTTTTTCCAACTTACATGCAACACATCTCCCAAAATTAATAATTTCCCCTCCCCGTCATATTCCCAAATTTAGTCTTCAAAAAGCACCCGGGTAAAAAATAAAATAATTCAAATCGGGTTTCATTTCTCATTCTTATTAGCATTTTTCATTCCATCTTTCGAGGAGATAGGATGTTCCTCTTGTCCGGATGGCATAATTCTCCCATAAACTACCGAAATAACAACGTCCTAAGGTAGAGGAAGAGATAGAACCACCGAAATCTTTCACCGTCTTCCCACGTCAAAGGCTCCATGTAATGAAAGGATTGGCTTTGACAAGCAAATGACGGTCATTTTCGCTGTCGCTCCTTTAGAATTTTATTCTTTCACTGCCTCCTGAACATGAGATATGGCGACGATTTTCTGTCTCTCTGTTTTCGGATTTTTATCGTCCAACGCACACGATCAATTCACTTCAAAAATAGGGCATTGATTGAGAGTTTTCGACTCAAACAGAGTTAGGTAACAGGTCCACTTTTTTTTAAATGTTTTTGTAAGATTGTTTTTAAAAAATTGGGAGAACGTTTCTTTCGAAGGAATATAAATTGGGTTGTATGAAAATAAGTTTTTTGTAAATGCTGAAAATATTGATTAGGATAATGGTTCTGATTTTCAAAAAAGGAAAGTTAACAATTTAAACTGCTGATGGTTTCGAATTTCAGACATTTAACTTGAAGCCGTTCTTCAGATATGCATCAAATTGCGCTTTAACCAAAAAACACTACCAGACATCTGCTACCGAGTATATATACTGAAATATATATGCATATATATTCAGTTTTACACTACAGTATTTACATGCCAATGTTATTATGAAATATATATATTCAGTTTATCACTACAGTATTTACAAGGCAACGTTATTTTGAAATATATATATATTCAGTTTTTCACTACAGTATTTACAAGGCAATTTTATTATGAAATATATATGTATATATTCCCTTTAACACTACAGTATTTTCAAGACTATTTTATTATGAAATATATATGTATATATTCAGTTTCACACCACAGTAATTACAAGGCAACTTTATTATGAAATATATGTATTCAGTTTAACACTACAGTATGTAGAAAGCAGCGTTATTTTGACGAATCTGTATTAGTTTACACTATTTACAAAGCAACGTTATTATGGAGGACATATATCCAATTTAACACTACTGTGTTTACAAAGCAACGTTATTATGAAGAGTAAATATTCAATAACGCACTACAGAATTTCAAACCAACGTTATTATGGAGAATAAATATTCAGTTTTACACTACATTTTTACAAAGAAATTACAATATGAAGAATATATATATATATATTATACATTGTATTATATATATATATATTTTGTTTATATATATATATATTTTGTTACATATATATATATATATATATATATATGTGTATACTATAAACACTTATAGTTAAACTAAATTTTACTTTATTTCTTATGTAGCATTCAACAACTATAGCTTTCTGTAAAAAACAAATTTCCACACAAAAAAAATAATGATAAAAAATTACGACAGACAAAATGGCATCATTTCCTTTTTCCAACCTACCCTGCAACAAATCTTCCCAAAATAATAATTTCCACTACCCTGCTATTCCCAAATTTAGTCTTCTAAAAGCACCCGGGTAAAAAATAAAATAACTCAAATCGGGTTTCATTTCTCACTCTTATTAGCATTTTTCATCCCATTTTCTGGAGGAGATAGGATGTTCCTCTTGTCCGGATGGCATAATTTTTCCATAAACTACCGAAATAACAACGTCCTAAGGCAGAGGAAGACACGGAACCACCGAAATCTTTCACTGCCTTCCCACGTGAAAGGCTCCATGTAATGAAAGGATTGGCTTTGACAAGCAAATGACGGTCATTTTCGCTGTCGTTCCTTTAGAATTTTATTCTTTGACAGCCTCCTGAGCATGAGATATGGCGACGATTTTCTTTCTCACTCTGTGTTCGAATTTTTATTGTCCAAAGCACACTATCAATTCACTTCAAAAACAGGGCATTGATTGAGAGTTGTCAACTCGAACGTAGTTAAGTAACAGAACCACTTTTCTTTAATGTTTTTATGAGATTGTTTTTAAAGAACTGCGAGAACGTTTCGCCAAACGATGAAGCTTTGGAATATAAATTGGGTTTTTGGAAAATAAGATTTTCGTAAAAGCTGAAAATAGTTCTGATTAATTAGGACAATGGTTCTGATTTTCAAAAAATTAAAGTTAAAATTTAGACTGCTGGTGGTTTTGTATTTCAGACATTTAACGTGAAGCCATTCGTCAATTATGCATCAAATTGAGTTTTAACCAAAAAATACTTCTACCTTACATCCACCATCAGAATTTGAAACAAATGCACCATATATAGCACTGGATATTGGTCTCTTCTTCCTCTGCACTCAACAAAAGGCATTCCTGTCTAAAGATTTATCGTGTCGTCCACTTCATAAACTCTAAAGTTTTTCACTTTGATTTTGATTGAAGGAACATAAATTAGGCTTTCCCTATTCCTGAAACCCAAGAGCTATTCTTAAGGTACCTAGAGATATTTGACGGTGAAATTTAAAAGGGTTATGTAATTTAATTTATCTTCTCATATATATTAATCATGATAGCATTTATTAATAAATTTCATTTAACATATTTAATTTCATTTATATTATAGTGGTTTGGAATCCACTTTAAGCCGTAGATCCCTGTCTCATATGACTGCAAGAGCGTCATGGATTTTCTACTACTTTCTACTATTTTTCTACTTTCTACTTTCTACTTTCTACTACTGTGATTTTCTACTTTTCGTCTACTTTCTATCCATCACCAAAATTTGAAACAAACACGTCAGAGATGGCACTGGGAACAGCATATCCTTCTCTTCTTCTTCTAAACTCGGCGGCCTGATGGCCAATTGACTATGTGATTGAAATGTGGTCGTACTTTTTGAACACAGTAGTAAATATCAGTAATCATTGAAGTTTTAATTATTTTCCCAACTTGTGCATAGTTATTAATTAATTTTTAGTTGAATAATTTTAAATAGTAATGAGATTATTTTATCGCTCATTTTGATAAATGTCATAATGAATTGAAAGAGAAATTTGTCAAGTAACGAAATACGATTATATAAAATTAATTATTCCTTTCTATTCATCGTACTTTCTGGGAAATTATTCAGCGAAATAGAAAATAAAATAACAATAACAAACAAGCAAAAATTTGCAATGTTTCCCAATGTTGAAGATAAGTAATGATAAATGAAAAATCTCATCCAGTTTTTTATAAATGCCGAAAAAACGTATCTTTACTAATGTGTTTTTAACCAAACACTTTAGAAAATTTCTATACAAAACTTTAAAAAAAATATTTTTAAATAATGCGAATTACTGATGCACATATTTATCAAAGGGATATTGAAAAAAAGTAGCATCGTTACATTTATTTCTCTTAAAAAATGAACAACTTTATGTTTGAAATAAAACTGTATTTATGAAAAAAGAAATTCTTATTTATTTTACTGAAGATCTTTGACATAAGTAATTAATTTAAGGATTTTAATACATGAATAGCGTTTATTTATGTATATAAATATAAATTTTATTAAGTTGAGGCTCATGAATTGAGAAATTTATTTTTAATTAGTCAGTATTTGAAAATATTTGATAAATTAAATACTATTTCTATTTTAAGAATTTAATTTTCATAGAAATATTATATTATTTTCTTATTCATTTACTTGCTTTATTATTAAAAGTATTGAAAAATTTATATTTTAATTAGTCAATGTTTAGAAATTTTTAAAGAATTAAATAGTACTTCTATTTTAAAAATTTAATTTTCATCGAAATATCATTTTATTATTCATTTAAAAGTATATAAAATACCAGCATTAAATTAAAGTAATGTTATGGGAAATGAAAAAAAAAGTAATAATATTTGGTGCAAAGGGAAATGTTTGTTTATAAATATAAATAACGAATAATTTAGTATTAAATGAATTGATTTCCTAAATTTTTAAACAAAAATTAATTTTAATAACCATATCACCTAATATGATTTTTTAAAAAAATGTATACAATGGCAAATATGAAAAACTTTTAACACATTTATATTAGATAATAATATTATTCGTAAAATATAGTACTGTAACCGGGCTTCCTTCTACGCACTGCAACAGCAGCCCCTGTGACGCTCAGGAGAAATGGTCTGTAGGCCTCCAAACTCTCACCAGAGAGGAAGTACAACACGCCTGTACTTCTTCTCTGGTAAGAGTCTGGAGGTCTGAAGAACCTCGCGCTTCTGTGGAGAAATGTTAAGTTTATAGTCTCTCTTCCCATTAGGAAATATATTTAACGCAACCCTGCATATTTGCTAGTCTGCAGACTCTCACCCGGAGGGGAAGTCAATTTTGAGCGCCCTACGCGGACCTGAGTATCGGGTTTTCGTATTAGAGTCTTTCGATGAATCTATAATTATATGTATTTAAATGTGTTTAAATAATGTGGTTTTGGGGATGTGTTAAATAGTGTGGTTTTTGTGATTGTGCAAATAAAGCTGTGAGTTTTCAAACCTATGTTTTAAGTCTCAGCCCAACCACATCCAGTTACAATCCATCTGCACAACCTGTACACAACAGTACCAAATTAAGTAAGTTTGATGTAGTGCATCTTTAGAGAAGAGATATGTTGATATTGATAACACATGGATATTTTGCTGAACTTCACAAATTGTTATTTTTTAAACTGAATAATTAATGAGTCAGTGTAAATAAATTTTTATACAATATCTTCTTTCCTTATATGCAGTTTTTTGAATTCATCTAATTATATTTATTCGTTTTTGATTAATTTATCTTTTACATTTCAAGAAATATTCATCTTTTAATATTTAGTGGAGTCATAAGAAATTGAGTATTATTTCTCCTTTGAAATAAAAACAGAATAAAGTGTGCGTTGTTTTCTTCCTTTATGGCGCAATTTTATCATATTACTTAATTTATTATGTACTAGTTTTTTCTTAGAATAAGTTTGAAAAACATAGTATTCCGTAATCCAATTATTTTATGAATTGGAATATTTATAAATTGGAGGAGAAATATCTTGTTAAATTTTTTGTACATTCTTTTTTTAAATTTATGCAATATGTAAAGTTGATATAGATCCTTATAAATTGAGTTTAATGCATACGTAAATTTTTCTTCTAATAAATACTAAATACTGTTCAAACTGTAAATTTAATTTTTTCATTTGTTGTTAAAGGAATTCAATAAAATAAGTTGGTCTTTGTTACGCTGTTCATAAGTATACGAATAAAATTGTTTACATCTTATTATATAATTGAAACATTCTTTTTAATATTTTGCATAACATTCCAAAAATTTCTTTTAAACTTTAAATACTGTACATAGTTTAACTTTTTTTAGCGATAAACAAACTCATTCATTTAAATAAACAAAAAATTTATAATAGTAAAAGTCAATTGTCATTTGTAAAATAATCCAAGTACATTAAATATTAAGAAATATTATTATTTATTTATTTCAAATTTATAATGCTTTGTAAAAATAAAAAAAAAAAAAATTGACATAAAATATTTTTTAATATTAAATGATTATAATATTAATATTAAATTATTATATATTTGAAATTAGGCATACGTTTTAAATATTACTTTTTTTAATGATCATTCTAAAAATTAATCTTCATGTTGAATTTAAAATCGTTGCGAACAAATATTTTTATCGGAGTAATTCAGCAATCTTTATGTAACTTATTGAATATTTGTTACTATAACTTTTTAGTTAAATGTATCACAATTTAAATAACATACTGTAACCGTGCTTCCTCCTACGTATTGACAGCGGCCTAATGGCCAATTGGCTGGCGCTCTGGCCTTTGGTACCATAGGCTCTAAATTAGATTACTGGCGGTGGTATGGATGTTTATTAATGATTCGGAATCCACTTTAAACCGTAGGTCCCGGTCTAATTAGCCCAAAGTGTGTAAAAAATTATCGTAGAGCGACAAACTAAACCAAGCCTACGTACTGACAAGAGCGCTCCGTGTGGTGTCAGGAGAAATGGGTAGTAGGCCTCGAAACTTTCACTCTAAAGGAAGTACAGTACAACCACTCGCTTCTGTTGAGAAACGTTAGTTTACAGACAGCTTAGATGTGGAATCCTATCATGAAACTATAATTATATGTCTTTAAATGTGTTAAATATTGTATATTTTTAATTTTAAGGGTGTGGTGTATATACGTGAGTTCTATTGTATTGTATTCGAGTTCTCCATCCTGTGCCCCAAGCCTCTATCCCACTACATTCAGTTAAAATCTGGTTGTACAACCTGCACACTACAATACATAATTACTTTTATAAACTGGAAATTATAAAATTGGTAATTCATATCGCGGACTGCTTCTATAAATTTCAGAAATACTTTTTTTATTACTAACACTAAAGAAACATCTATTGAACATCAAAATGTATTGACACAACTCATAAAATTTCCCATGTTACTTTATCTCTCTCTAAAATAATAGATAAAAGAATATTAAAATGTGTTATTTATTTATTACATCTTTGACATATTTTTTTCTACATTAAACCTAAAGATATTGTAGTATTATTGTGACGCAAAAGTAAAACCAATTTTCAATTTAAATTTCTCGGCCATATGGAATTTTAATTTTTTTTTCTTTTTTAGGTTATTGGCACTGTCCTTGACATCTGTGTGAAATTTGTCAAAATATTCATCAGTGTTTGAGTTACGCTAGGCTTTGTGAGACGTTAAAACTGATTTCAATCATTTTTGAAATGTCTGAATTAATTGAGCAAAGAACCTGTATTAAATTTGTTTGCGGAAACGTATAGAATGTTGCAGAAGGAATTCGGTGAGCAAACTACATTGGAAGGAAATATTTACATGTGGTATAAACAGTTAAAAAAAGGCATAGAAAACACATTGAGCGCTCTGTCCGACCATCAACCTGAACTGATCGAGATATTCGCAAAAAGAAGTTACATTTATGGAAAGACAACTCTTGGTTTTTGCATCACGATAATGCGCCAGCTCACAATGCATTGATTCTTCGTGAAATTTTTGCCAAAAATGAAACACATATCGTTCCATAACCACCGTATTCAACCATGCGACTTCTGGCTATTCCCTAAACTCAAAAGACCACTCAGGGTACCATTTTGAGTCGATTGAAGAGATTCAACATAAATAGGCAATCGCTTTGAAGGCCATCCTGGCCGATGATATTTTAGCATATATTGAGGATTGGAAAAAAGTTGACGTAAGTGCATTGTGTCCGGAGGAGATTACTTTGAAGAAGATGGAATAAATTTTGAAAAATAAATTAAGAGTTTTCGAAAAATATAAAAATTGGTCTTACTTGTTGGGCGCAGCAGTATACAAAGATCACAGTTAAAATAATATTAATATAAACTAATTCATGAACATAAGTAATTTTGCAATATGTGCTTCACGTAAAATATTTTATACTTAATAGTTCGAAAAATGTCTAAAGTACATTTAAAACTGACTTCCTTACTCAGTTGATAAGTTTTAAAAAGTCACTGCGTTCAACAATGCTGTTTAGAATACAACCTCCTCGTACAAGTACTTAATAAAACCTTTTACAGCACTTACTATGCTAATTTGAACAAGAGACAAAGATCATCAAACTAATGAGCAATTTAAATACTTGATAAACTCCTTCGCACTATTAGTTATGGAGAGCTAAAGTAACCACAAAAGATGGTAATCTAATGAGCAGTTTTAAAAGTTGGAACTTTAAAAAAAAAACTCACAACCACTTCTCCAATTCTTCCAAAATCTTGATCACGCATCGATCCCAACTAGCACATCATGTTCCAAATTTTCATTCCACTTTTAGAACACAATAAAGTGTGGGAGACAAGAGATGTTAAAGTTATTCTTCAGGCTAAGATCGGTATGACAAAAGAAAAGACTCTTCAAAAGACTCCGAAATGGCTTTGACAAGAACTAAAATCTCATTCCTCTTCAAAAAAGAAAAGCGATACTTCCATTAATATGGTTCGTTAATGTTTCAAATGACTCGAACAAAGGAAACTCCCGCGCTTTTTTTTTCTTCTTTGTTCTTTGTTCGGAGTGTTGCCAATGCTGAAGGACAAATTCATGTTGTTTACTTAAAAGGGAAATTTTAATGATCTTTCGAATGCGTTAAATTTGTGCATTTTATGCAAGTAGTTGTTCTCGCTCGTGCAATGGCTGATGGGAAAAAAGTATACAAATGCGGAAGAATGACTCTGGAATTATTTTTGTTTTGGATGCAGCCAGCGAGTTGGATTCGAAATGAATAATGCATATAGATTTACTGCAAAAAAAAAACTAATTTTATCTTCTTCTCTAGAAAAATAACTTTTGTTATAGCTTGTTTGTCAAACATGATATTTCATTCTTAAAAGTATGGATCGGTGATGACGTGTTTTCCGTAAGTAGGATATGTTCTGTAAATGAAAAGTTTTGCTGGAGTTTGAAAAAAAATATTACTTTGATATTTTAAAGCTATAGAAAGAAAAAAAAAGTTAAAATTGCTTTTTTCAAGCAGTCGCTTAAAATGGAATTGGGATAAAACATATATATATATATATATATCATGAGCTTTATTTTACTCAAGGGCAGTAATAATTGGAAATGTTTTTGTACAAGTCTCATGTTTTGAGTGCTATGAGTATAAAGCGAATATAATAATTGAGGTTATATAATTTAAATTTTGTCCTTCATTTTTCTAATTATTCAGAAAAAATTGAATTTTAGAATTTTAAATTAATAAGAAGATATAAAGGAATATCTTTAGGTAATAATTTGTTTATTTTACGAAATAATCCTTAAAAAAACATCTATTGAACTATAAAATGTACTGATATAATTCATAAAATTTCTAATATTATTGCATCATTCTCTAAAATTATAGATAAAAGAATATTCAAATATGTTATTTAAATATAAAAGTACATTTAAAAATGGCATTGTTACTCAGTTGATAAGTTTTAAAAGCCACTGCTTTCAACAATGCAATTTAAAATGCAACCTTCTCGTACAAGCACTTAATAAAACCTTTTACAGCACTTACTATGCTAATTTTACCAAGAGACAAAGATCATGAAACTAATGAGCAATTTAAATACTTGATAAACTCCTTCGCACCAGCAGTTATGGCAAGCTAAAGTAAGCACAAAAGATGGTAATCTAATGTGCAGTTTTAAAAGTTGGAACTTTTTAAAAAAACTCACAACCACCTCTCCAATTCTTCCAGAATCTTGATCACGCATCGATCACCACTAACACATCGAGTTCTAAGTTTTCTTTTCACTTTTCAAACACAATAAAGTGGGGGAGGCAGAGATGTTAAAGTTATTCTTCAGGCTAAGATCGGCTTGACAAAAGAAAAGAACTCTTGAAAAGGCTCCGAAACAGCTTTGACAAGAACTAAAATCTTATTCCTTTTCAAAAAAGAAAAGGCGATACTTCCATTAATATGGTTCGTTAGTGTTTCAAATGACTCGAACAAAGAAAACTCCCGCGATTATTTTTTCTTTGTTCTTTGTTCAGAGTGTTTCCAATGCTGAAGGTCAAATTCATGTCGTTTACTTAAAAGGGAAATTTTAATGAGCTTTCGAACGCGTTAAATGTGTGCATTTTATGCAAGTAGTTGTTCTCTCTGGCGCAATGGCTGATGGGAAAAAAGTATACAAATGCGGAAGAATGACTCTGGAATTATTTTTGTTTTGGATGCAGCCAGCAATTTAGATTCGAAATGGTAAACGAAAAGTTTTCCCAATGAATAACGCATGTAGATTAACTGAAAAAAAATGTGTTCTTCTCTAGCAAAATAACTTTTGTCATATCTTACTTGTCAAACATGATATTTCATTGTTAAAAATAAGGATCCCAGATGATGTGTTTTCTCTAAATAGGATATGTTCTGGAAATGAAAAATCGTTGAGCAGCTTGATGAGAAGTACCTGGATATTTAGAAGCTATAGAAGGGAAAGAAAGTTAAAATTGCGTTCTTTTCATTTTATTTAAAATATTCAATGCATAAACCGAAACTTGAATATCACACTGAGTTTTCATGCATATTTTATCTGACATGTTGTCTGATACATAATTTTAGTTATTTCTTCGATGACTTTGCTCATTATATAACTTTAATAATGATTCATCCAATTTTGCTTAATTTAATAAGTTTTTTCGTAAGATTACGTTTATTGTACGAAAAGAATCACTAAAAAACAAATATTAAACTTTAAAATATATTGAAACAACTCATGAAAACTTACCATATTATATTATCACACTCTAAAATTATCGATAAAAGAATATCCAAAGATTTTTTATTTAATCTTTAACATATTTTTTTCTTAATTAAAATGAAAGGTATTGTATAATACAAAAATCACAGTGAGAATATTATTAATATACTAAACTAATTCTAGAACATAATTAATTTTGAAATATTGGTTACATGTAAAATATTTTATATTTAACAGTTTGAAAAATGTTAAAAGTACACTTAAAAATGACTTCCTTACTCAGTTGATTAGATTTTAAAAATCACTGCTTTCAATAATGTTGTTTAAAATGCAACCTCTACGTACAAGCACTTAATAGAACCTTTTAGAACACTTACAATGCTAATTTTAATAAGAGACAAAGATAATCGAACTAATGAGCAATTTAAATACTTGATAAACTCCTTCGCACAGTTATGGCAAGCTAAAGTAACCACAAAAGATGGTAATCTAATCGAGCATTTTTAAAAGTTGGAACTTAAAAATAAACTCACAATCACCTCTCCAATTCTTTCAAAAATCTTGATCACGCATCGATCTCCACTAACACATCGTGTTCTAAATTTTCTTTCCACTTTTAAAACACAATAAAGTGTGGGAGGCAGAGATGTTAAAGTTATTCTTCAGGCTAAGCTCGGCTTGACAAAAGAAAAGAACTCTTCAAAAGACTCTGAAATAGCTTTGACAAGAACTAAAATCTCATTCCGTTCCAAAAAAGAAAAGCGATACTTCCATTAATATGGGTCGTTAATGTTTCAAATGACACGAACAAAGGAAACTCCCGCGCTTTTTTTTGTTCTTTGTCCTTTGTTCAAAGTGTTGCCAATGCTGAAGGACAAATTCATGCCGCTTACTTAAAAGGGAAATTTTAATGAGCTTTCGAACGCGTTAAATTTGTGCATTTTATGCAAGTAGTTGTTCTCACTCGCGCAGTGGATGATGGGAAAAAGTACACAAATGCGGAAGAATGACTCTGGAATTATTTTTGTTTTTGATGCAGTTAGCAAGTTGAATTCGAAATGGTAAACGGGAAGTTTTCCCAATGAATAATGCATGCAGATTAAATGCAAAAAAACAAATTTCGTCTTCTTCTGTAGCAAAATAACTTTTGTCATAGATTGTTTGTCAAACATGATATTTCATTGTTAAAAATATTGATCAGTGATGACGTGTTTCTGTGAATAGGATATGTTCAAGAAATGAAAAATCGTTGAGTAGTTCGGTGAACAGTACCTTGATATTTTAAAGCCATAGAAAGAAAAAAAAATAGTTAAATTTGCCTTCTTTTCATTCTATTTAAAATATTCAATGGATAAACCGAAATTCGAATATCACTCTCAATTTTCATGCATATTTTATTTGACATGATGTCTCGTACATAATTTTAGTTATTTCATCGTTGAATTTGTTCATTATATAACTTTAATCATGACTCATCCAATTAATTTAATAAGTTTGTTCGTTAGATTACGTTTATTGTACAACAAGAATCACTAAAAAACAAATATTAAACTTTAAAATATATTGAAACAACTGATAAAAACTTAGATATTATTTTGTCACACTCTAAAATTATCGATAAAAGAATATCCAAAGGTGTTTATTTCATCTTTAACATATATGTTTCTTAATTAAAACTATAGGTATTGTATAATACAAAAAATCACAGTTAGAATATTATTAATAAAATATATTAATTCTAGAATATCAGTGATTTTGCAATATTGGTTACATGTAAAATATTTTATATATTTAACTGTTTGAAAAATATTTCAACAACACTAAAAATGGCATTGTTACTCAGTTGATAAGTTTTTAAAAGTCACTGCTTTCAAGAATGCTGTTTAAAATACAATCTCCGCGTACAAGCACTTAATAAAACCTTTTACAGCACTTACTATTCTAATTTTAACAAGAGACAAAGATCATCAAAGTAATAAGCAATTTAAATACTTGATAAACTCCTTCGCACTATCAGTTATGGCGAGCTAAAGTAGCCACAAAAGATGGTAATCTAATGAGCAGTTTTAAAAGTTGGAACTTTTAAAAAAACTCACAACCACCTCTCCAAGTCTTCCAAAGTCTTGATCACGCATCGATCACCACTAACCCATCGTGTTCTAAAATTTCATTCCACTTTTCAAACACAATAAAGTGGGAGGCAAAGAGATGTTAAAGTTATTCTTCAGGCTAAGATCGGCTTGACAAAAGAAAAGACTCTTTAAAAGACCCCGAAATAGCTTTGACAAGAACTAAAATCTCATTCCTTTTTCAAAAAAGAAAAGCGATACTTCCATTAATATGGTTCGTTAATGTTTCAAATGACTCGAACAAAGGAAACTCCCGCGCTTTTTTTTCTTTGTTCTTTGTTCGGAGTGTTGCCAATGCTGAAGGACAAATTCATGTTGTTTACTTAAAAGGGAAATTTTAATGATCTTTCGAACGCGTTAAATTTCTGCATTTTATGCAAGTAGTTGTTCTCTCTCGCGCAATGGCTGATGGGAAAAAAGTAACAAATGCGGAAAAATGACTCTGGAATTATTTTTGTTTTGGATGCAGCCAGCAAGTTAGATTCGAAATAGTAAACGAGAAGTTTTCCCAATGAATAATGCATGCAGATTAACTGCAAAAAACAAATTTTGTCTTCTCTAGCAAAATAACTTTTGTCATAGCTTGTTTGTCAAACATTATATTTCATTGTTAAAAATATAGATCTCAGATGATGTGTTTTCTGTAAATTGGATATGTTCTGGAAGTGAAAAATTGTTCTGCAGCTTGATGAAAAGTACCTGGATATTTAGAAGCTAAAGAAGGAAAAGAAAGTTAAATATGCCTTCTTTTAATTTTATTTAAAATATTCAATGGATAAACCGAAATTCGAATATCACACTGAATTTTGATACATTTTTTATATGACTTGTTGTCTGATACATAATTTTAGTTACTTCATCGATGACTTTGCTCATTATATAAGTTTGTACGTTAGATGATGTTTATCGTACGAAAAGAATCACTAAAAAACGTCTATTAAACTTTAAAATATATTGAAAGAACTCATAAAAACTTCCCATATTATTTTATCACACTCTAAAATTATCGATAAAAGAATATCGAAAGGTGTTTATTTAATCTTTAACATATATTTTCTAAAATAAAACTAAAGGTATTGTATAATACAAAAATCACAGTGAGAATATTATTAATAAAATAAACTAATTCTAGAACATAAGTAATTTTGCAATATTGGTTACATGTGAAATATTTTATATTTAACAGTTTGAAACAGGTTAAAAGTACACTTAAAAATGGCTTCCTTAGTCAGTTGATAAGTTTTTAAAAGTCACTGTGTTCAACAACGCTGTTTAACATACGATTTCCATGTACAAGCACTTAATAAAACCTTTTACAGCACTTACTATGCTAATTTTAGCAAGAGACAAAGATCATTAATCTAATGAGCAATTTAAATACTTGATAAACTCCTTCGCACTATTAGTTATGGCGAGCTAAAGTAACCACAAAAGATGGTAATCTAATGAGCAGTTTTAAAAGTTGGAACTTTTTAAAAAAACTCACAACCACCTCTCCAATTCTTCCAAAGTCTTGATCACACATCGATCAATACTAAGACATCGTGTTCTAAATTTTCTTTTCACTTTTAAAACACAATAAAGTGTGGGAGGCAGAGATGTTAAAGTTATTCTTCAGGCTAAGATCGGCTTGACAAAAGAAAAGACTCTTTAAAAGACCCCGAAATAGCTTTGACAAGAACTAAAATCTCATTCCTTTTTCAAAAAAGAAAAGCGATACTTCCATTAATATGGTTCGTTAATGTTTCAAATGACTCGAACAAAGGAAACTCCCGCGCTTTTTTTCTTCTTTGTTCTTTGTTCGGAGTGTTGCCAATGCTGAAGGACAAATTCATGTTGTTTACTTAAAAGGGAAATTTTAATGATCTTTCGAATGCGTTAAATTTGTGCATTTTATGCAAGTAGTTGTTCTCGCTCGTGCAACGGCTGATGGGAAAAAAGTATACAAATGCGGAAGAATGACTCTGGAATTATTTTTGTTTTGGATGCAGCCAGCGAATTAGATTCGAAGTTTTAAACGAGAAGTTTTCCCAATGAATAATGTATGTAGATTAACTGCAGAAAAACAACAAATTTTATCCTCTTCTCTAGCAAACTTACTTTTGTTATAGCTTGTTTGTCAAACATGATATTTCATTGTTTAAAGTATGGATCAGTGATGACGTGTTTTCCGTAACTAGGATATGTTCTGTAAATGAAAAGTTTTGCTGTAGTTTGAAAAAAGTATACAAATGCGGAAGAATGACTCTGGAATTATTTTTGTTTTGGATGCAGCCAGCGAATTAGATTCGAAATGGTAAACGAGAAGTTTTCTCTATGAATAATGCATGTAGATTAACTGCAAAAAACAACAACAACATTTTTCTTGTTATATAGCAAAATAACTTTTGTCATAGCTTGTTTGTCAAGCATGATATTTCATTGTTAAAAGTATGGATCAGTGATGACGTGTTTTCTGTAAATAGGATATGTTCTGCAAATGAAAAGTCTTGCTGTAGTTTGAAAAAAAAAATTACCTTGATATTTTAAAGCTATAGAAAGAAAAAAAAAGTTAAATTTCCCTTCTTTTCATTTTATTTAAAGTATTCAATGGATAAATTAAAAATTCGAGTATCGCGCAGAATTTTCAATAATAATTTTCAGATAATCTGACATGCGTTTCATAAATAATTTTAGTTTTTCATAGATGACTTTAATTTGTTTAATACATAACTTTAATAATGAATCAGCCAATTTTAATTTAATGTTTTTTAATAATGACTCATCCAAGTTTTCTTAATTTAATAAGTTTGTTCGTTATATAACTCTAATAATGACTTATCCAATTTTCCCCAATTTAATAAGTTTTTCTTTGTATAACTTAAAGAGTCATCCAATTTTCCTTTATTTAATAATGATACTATGAGGAAATTGATATTCACAATATTTTTTTAAGTTTTTAAAGAACATAAAATTTTGCCCATGCTTAGGTTCAACATGAAGAATAATTTTTACAATCCTCATTTAAAAACTTAATATAAAAACACATGCCTATTTTCAAATGAATAATACTTTAATATTAATTTTATAATCATTTAAAATTAAGAAATATTTATGGTAATTTTGTTTTAATTTTTGCAAAACATAATGCATTTGGAAGGAATAAACATTAATATTTTTTAATATTATTCTTGGATTATTATTGAAATGATAACTGAATCTAACTATTATAAGTTTCTTTTTTTTTTTAAATGTGTTTTTGTTTATCGCTAAAAGAAATTTAAATTAAATACAGTATTTAATGTTTAAAAGAAATTTTTGAAATGTTATGCAACAATATTAAAAAAAGTTTCAATTATATAATGAGATGTATGCAATTTTATTCTTATACCTATGAACATAATGACAAAGTCCAATTTATTTTATTGAATTCCTTTAACAACATGAGAAAAAATTAAATTTGTAATTTTAACTTTGTATTTATAAGAATAAAAATTTAAGTATGCATTAAACTCAATTTATAAGGATCTATATTTATTTTACATACTGCATAAATTAAAAAAAAAAGGTGCAAAAAATGTAACAAGATGTTTTTCTTCCAATTTATAAATATTCCAATTCATAAAATAATTGGATTACGGAATATTATGTTTTGCAAACATAAAAGAAGAAAAATCTAATACATAATAAATTAAGTAATATGATAAAATTGCGCCAAAAAGGAAGAAAACCACGCGCATTTTTATTCTGCTTTTAATTTAAAGGAGAAACAATATTCAGTTTCTTAAGACTTTCCACTCAATATTAAAAGATGAATATTTCTTGGAATGTAAAAGGTAAATTAATCAAAAGAGAATAAATATAATTAGATGAATTCAAAAACTCATAAACGGAAAGAAGACATTTTATAAAAATTTTACTTACGTACCACATTATTTAATAAGTACAAAAAAAAATAACTGAGTTGATAACTCACAGCTTTATTTGCACACGAACAATACCACTCATGTACATTTAAAGACAGATAATTATAGATTTGTCAAAAAATTCCATTTCTAAGCCGAAAAGCCCATACTTAGGTACGAACGGGATGCACAAAATATACTTCCCCTCCGAGTGATTGTCTGTAGGTCAAATACTCAAAGTTGCGTTACATATATTTATGATATATTTGTGACGAGTGGTTCATTAATTATAGCATTTTGAAAGTGGGAATTTAATTTAATTATGTACAGAGAATTTAATTATCCCTGCACATGAATATGTCAATAACATACCAATATACACTGAAGTGACAAAAGTCAGGGGATAGCAATATGCATATTTTCAGATGGCAGTAGCATCGCGTAGAACAGGTATAAATGAGCAGTGCTTTAGCAGAGCTTTCATTTCTGTTCAAGTTATTCATGTGAAGATGTTTTGACGTGATGATGACCGCACGACGGAAATTAACAGACTTTGAACGCGGAATGTTAGTTGGAGCTAGACGCATGGGTCATGCCATTTCGGAAATCGTTAGGGAATTCAACATTCCCAGATCCACTGTGTCACGAGTGTGCCGAGAGTATGAAATTTCAGGCATAACATCCCACCATGGACAGCGCAGTGGTCGACCGCCTGCACTTAACGACCGAGACCGGCGACGTCTGCAAAGTGTCGTAAATTCTAACAGACAAGCAACACTGCGTCAAATAACCGCAGAAATCAATGTGGGACGTACAAGGGACTTGTCTGTTAGAACTGTGCGGAGAAATTTGGCTTTCTTGGGCTATTCCAGCAGAAGACCGACTCGAGTGCCTTTACTGACAGAACGACATCGCTTGCAGCGACTCTCGTGGGCACGTGAGCATATCGGTTGGTCCCTAGATGAATGGAAAACCGTGGCCTGGTCGGATGAGTCACGACTTCAGTTGGTAAGAGCTGATGGTAGGGTTCGAGTGTGGCGCAGACCCCACGAAGCTATGGACACAAACTGTCAGCAAGGCACTGTTCAAGCTGGTGGTGGCTCCGTAATGGTGTGGGCTGTTTTTTCATGGCATGGACTTGGTCCTCTGGTGCGACTGGACCGAACATTGATTGGAAATGCTTATGTTCAGCTACTTGGAGATCACTTGCAGCCATTCATGGACTTCATGTACCCAAACAACGATGGGATTTTTATGGATGACAATGCGCCATGTCACCGGGCCACAACTGTTCGCGATTGGTTTGAAGAACATTCTAGACAATTCCAACGAATGATCTAGCCACCTAGATCGCCCGACATGAATTCCATCGAGCATTTATGGGACATCATCGAGAGGTCTGTTCGTGCCCAAAATCCTGCACCATCAACGCTTTCACAATTATGGACGTCTATCGAGACAGCATGGCTCAATATTCCTGCAGAAGACTTCCAACGACTTGTTGAGTCCATGCCACGTCGAGTTGCTGCACTTCGCCGGGCGAAAGGAGGGCCGACACGATATTAAGAGGTATCCCATGACTTTTGTCACTTCAGTGTACATCAATATATTGATAATATATCAATATACATTACAGTATTAGGAATCACAGAAATATATTTTAAATATCACTGTCCGTAAAATTTATTTAAAGTGTTTTCACATATTTCTAGCATTGTTATCTTAAAAATTCTCTTTTATTTCTTATAAACCTCGCTATCACATTTACAAATTTTTAAAATTTCAATGTAGAACCCTTTCAAAGAATAAATAATTTTGACAACTCTCCTAAATAATTTTGACATAATTTTGTCAACTCTCACTGCAGAATTTGTAGAACTATTCTTTATGGGATAACCATTCACTGATTAATTTCGACAGCTATTCCCTATTGCACAACCATTCACTGTATAATTTGGATAATTATTCTCTATCGGACATTCATTCAATGTAAAACTTTTTACAGCACTTTGAAAGTGGGACTTTAATTATAATCACCCTGTATATCATATTTATAACATGTCAATCTAACATATATACTTCAATATATTAATAACATGTCAATATAACATATATACATCAATATATTTATAACAAATCAATATACATCGTAGTAACATAAATCAAAATACGAGTAAATAGAAGAATATTTTAAATATCACAGAGCAAAAAAATTGTTTGAAATGTTTCCATACATTTCTAGCATTGTTATCTTAAAAATTCCTTCTTATTCCTGATAAACCTTGCTATCACACAAATTTTTACAATTCCAATGTACAACCATTTCAAAGAATAAAAAAGCCCGAAAATCAAGTCATGTTTTGCCTCAATATCAAAAGGATTGCAATGGAAATTGGGAGTTCAGATTACACGCGCCAAAGAACAATTTACTGCTCCAAACCGCCTAAAAATCCTACCCTCCCCAAAGAAACGAGACCCACGCATGTGTGTGCTACCTTATACATCGAATTCGCGCATGGAAGGACAATGAATTCTTTAAGAAAAAACATAAAAAGGGGTTACCTTCAAAGAAACAAGCGAATTTTCAATTTTAGAGAGGAAACAGCGCTATTAAGGCTTTCCGTATGCATAATCCTTTTGAAGATTTTGCAAAAAGGTGCACGAAGAATAGAAAGCACCATCCATGATTCTTAATTTTTTTTTCTACATTCAAGAAAAGACAAAATGGTTTTGTATTTTCAGGAGTAGAATTCTTTTTATGGACACAGCAACAACAAAAACATTTGTTATTTCTGGATGACGAACAACAAAGTACTCGCATTATCTTTGATAAAGATAATTTCGCTCAATAATTCGTATGCATTCAAAAAGCTTTGATGTTGTCATAACTTATATATTTAAACATTTTGATCAACGAGTCATTTTCTTTACATATTCAAAGGTACTGATTCACTCCAAAAATAATGTATTACTTAACTGTAAAACTAATTTTTAATAATTTTATAATATTTAATTATATATTTATATATTAATTATAATATTTACAGTAATATTTAATACTTTTAATTAATTAACTGACTTTAATTTGATAATATTAATCAGTTTAAAAAGTGGTATAATACAAATATTTCATACTATTTATAATTCTGCTGATTTCTTCAGGTAAAAATTGTTTTTTTTTTATTAATTAAAAACATGTTTTAATAGAAATTCATAAAATTTAAAATGTGCTTGGCAAGTATTCACTGCATAATTCGAACATCCATTCAGTGCATAATTTGGACAACTATTCACGGCATGATTTGGATAGTTACTCTGTATTGAATAAGTGTTCATTTCATAATTTGGACGACAATTCTCTATTATTCAACCATTGTCTGTATAACTTGGTCAACTATTCATTTTATAATTTCGACAATTTCTCTGTATTGGCTAACAATTCACTGCCTTATTTGGATAATTATTCTCTATCAGCCAACCATTGACTGTATAGCCTAATTATTCCTTGCATAATTTTGTCAACTCTCACTTCAACATTTTGAGAGCTATTCTTTATTAGATAGCCATTCACTGCATAATTTGGACAGCTATCTCCTATTGTACAACCAATCGCTGTGTAATTTGATAATTATTCGCTATTGGACATCCATTCAATGTAAAGCTTTTTACATCATTTTGAAAGTGGAACTTTACTTATAATCACCCTGTATATCAATATATTGTTAACATGTCAATTTAAAGTATATACATCAATATATTAATAACATGTCAATATAACATATATGCAACAGTATAAAAATTCGATTGACAACTATTCACTACATAATTTAGACAACCATTCAATGTATATTAAATACTATTGAATCTATTATATCAATACCATTTGAACAGCTATTCGCTGTTTAATTCGAACAATTACTCTTTAATGGATAGCTCTTCATTGTATAATTTGGACCACTATTGTCTATTGGATTATTATTCACTGTATAACTTTGACAACTATTCACTGGATATTTTGGACAATCACTGTCTATTAGATAACTATTTATTGTATAATTTGGGCAACTATTCTCTATTAGAATACTATTCACTATATAACTTTGACAACTATTGACAAAAAAATTCGAACAATTACTCTCTATTAAATAACTATCCACTGCAAAATTTGGAAACTATTTTCGGTTAACTATTCATTGTATATTTCCCCAGACGTAAACAATTTCTCTATTAGACAACCATACTGTATATTATTAGACGCTATTTTGCAAAACATGCACGAAGAATAGAAAGAATAATCCATGATTCTTAATTTTTTTTTATCTCTAGGAAAAGACAAAAAGGTTTTGTATATGCAGAAATGGAATTATTTTATGAACATGGCAACAACAACAAAAAAATTTGTTTTCTGGATGAAGAACAAAAAAGTGTTCGCATTATCTTTGAATGCATTCAAAAGCTCTTATGTTGTGATAACTCACATACTTAAAACCTTTTGATAAACAAGTCATTTTTGTTTTCATATCAAAAGATACATAGCATGAAGTTTTCATATTTCCAGCATTGTTATCTTAAAAATTCCCTTTTATTTCTGAGGATAAACCTTGCTATCACATTTATAAATTTTTACAATTCCAATGTACAACCCTTTCAAAGAATAAAAATCACGAAAATCAAAGTCATGTCTTGCCTCAGAATCAAAAGATTGCGATGGAGA